>VMDO01028356.1:0-24054 GCA_007922755.1 Pedetes capensis
TGGGAAACATGGTCATCCACATGCAGAAAAATGAAAGTGGATCCACATCTCTCAATATACACGAGAGTTAACTCAAAATGGATAAAAGATCTCAACATAAAACCAGAAACTTTAAAACTCATAGAAGGCAAGATAGGCAATACACTCCATCATATAGGCATTGGAAAAGATTTCCTTAATAGGACCCCAATTGCTCAAGGAATTTCAACAAGAATAGATAAATGGGACCACATCAAATTAAGAAGCTTATTCTTGCTCTTGAGCTCCAATATTATTGCATTGTTGTCTGATAAGGAACAGGGGATAATTTCTACTCTTTTGTACTTGTTGAGGGAATTCTTATGGACTTGCATATGATCTATCTTAGAAAACATTCCATGTTGAGCTGAGAAGAATGTGTATTCCTCATTGTGTGGATGAAATATTCTGTATATATCTGTGAGATCCAACTGGTTTAGGGTGGAGATTAGATTCGATGTTTCTCTATTGATTTTTCGTTTTGATGACCTGTCTCTTGACAAAAGTGGGGTATTGAATTCTCCCATTATTATTGTTTCTGGTACAATAAAGTTCTTTATATTCTGTAGTTTGTCTTATAATGCTAGGTGCCCCAGTGTTTGGGACGTAAATATTTAGGAGCATTATTTGTTCCTGATTGATTGTTCCTTTTACTAAAATGTAGTGTCCCTCTTTGTCTATTCTAATTAATTTTGAATTGAAATTTAATCTGTCTGATATTAGAATTGCAACACCTGCTTTATTTTTGTTCCACCTCTGCTTGGTATATTGCTTTACAGCCCTTAATTCTCAGTCTATTGCAGTCTTTGTGAGTTACATGAGTTTCTTGAATACTACATATTGAAGGTTTATGTTTTTTCATCCAATTAGCCAGTCTCTGTCTCTTAATTGGTGAATTAAGACCATTTATATTAATAGTGATTATTGGTAGTATCTATTGTTATGCATCCAATCATTACATGTTACTGGTTTATGAATCATGGTTGTTCTGTTCTTTCCTTGGATTGCACTCATATCAGCTAACCAAGTCTTTGGTTTCCTATATAGGGTTGTCTTATTTCTCCTAGATGTGGTAATTGATTTACAATCCTCTGTAGGGCTGGTTTTGTGGTTGCAAATCATTTGAATGTATTAATATCATGAAATGTCTTATACTCCTCTTCTATTTTCAAAATTTTGCTGGATATAATAATGTTGGTTGGAGATATTTTTTTTTGTATGTGAATCACCTGTGTCCAAGCCTTTCTAGCTTTCAATGTTGGTATGGAGAAGTCTGCAGTAATTTTAATAGGTTTTCCTTTAAAAGTAATGTGGGATTTCTGCCTTGCTGCTTACAGGATAGCCTCTCTGGTTTCTAAGAAAGCATTCAAGGTATATGTCTTGGGGATGTCCTATTTTGATTTACTCTGGATGGGGTCCTGAATGTTTCAGTTGTGTATGTATCCATATTCTGGATTATCTCTGGGAAGTTTTCCTTGAGGATATCATATACTAGATTTTCTAGATCTCTGGTGGTTCTTTCCTCTCCTTTAGGGACACCCTGAATTCTTAAGTTTCATTTTTTCATTCTGTCTGAGGTTTCCTGGAAATCTTCTTTTAATTCCTTTATCATTGTTTCCATTTCTGACTGTATGTATTTAAATTCTTGGATGATGTCTTGAGAATTGGAGATCCTTAGCTCAGATTCATCCAGTCTTGATGAAAGGATTCTTTTGCAGAATTCACTTCATTTATTTTAGTTTGCATTTCAATGATCGTTGCTTGATTTTTCCTAATAATTTCTCCCTGGGAGGATAGAATGGACTCCAGGTGAGATATTTTCTTTTCAAGGATTTCAAGGGTGCTGGTGGTATTTGTTTTGATTTCTCTTAGCATATTTATAACCATAACTCTGAGTTCCAATTCAGAGATCTCTAAGAGTTGAGATTCTTTGGAGGAATTTTTTGGGGGGCTTTGGTCTGTGGGGTTTTCAGATCCATCCTGCCCCTTTGTGTTTCTTGTAGGTTTACTTTGTTTGCCCATAATATTGTCCAGGAAATAGATTTTGTCTCTCCTAAGTGTGCAGAACTTCCTCCTCTGTTATTCCTTTGAGTTTGTGTGGTGCTGAGTCTCTGGCACTTTATTTTCATACCTCAGCCCCATATTTTCCAGCTTCAGAACACCAGACAAGGATCTATTGCAGACTCTAAATTTAGTTCTATCCCATCCAGATTCCCTCTGTTCCCTGCAGTCGCAGACACTAGGTTGACTACTGTGCGTGATGCACTTCCTCAGTTGTCTAGTCTGTGGGTCTCTTACTCTAGTTCACCAACTCTACTTGACTCTTAATGGGCTTAGTTGTTAGATCTGGTATGTTCAGTGGACCATCAGCTCATGGCATTCTTATCTTCATCCTGAGCTCTCCACTCCTCGGTTTCCCATTCTCTGGTTCACTATTCCAAAGGGGCTGGGGGCTAGGGAGGCAATAGATTCTGATTCTCTTCCTGGGGCATGAGAAGTGGGAGGATATGGTGACAGAAGAGGGAGAAAAAGGAGATAGAGTACAGAGACTAATAGAAATTAAAGTCAAAATTAAAATTAAGGTTAAAGTTTAAGGATAAAATAACTAAAACAAAAACATATATATAGCATAGGAAAAAGAGGAGAATAGAAAAAAGAAGAGAATAAAAGAAGAAAGAGAGAAGGAAAAAACTACACATGCATACACAAATAAAATATGAAAAGAGAAAAAATTAAATAATAATAATAATAATAATAATAGTAATGAAAAATAAATAATACACACCCACAAAAACATTTGTATGCTCTTGCAAGTGAAATCTGAACTATGAAGACGGTAAGGATGAAGTGAACACTGCAGAACACAAGCTGGCAGTGTTTTCACACAATCAACAGCAGTGTTAGATCTTCTGAAATATAGCTATTTCTCTTCCTTTAAATGGGTGACTTTGCTAGAGGAAAGAGGGAGGCTCTTGGCTGCCAGCTTTTTTTTTTTTTTAGAAGTAGGTTGCATTAGGGGCAGGGTTTCTGCACAGCTTCCCTCTGCTGAGTAGATATGGCGGGTAGCCCCACAATGCCCCAGGTTTAAGAGGGACACTGAGTGCCCATAGAGTCTGTCCCATGAAATATTCTGTCTCTATTGTAATGTTAGTGAGGCAGTGGAACCTGTGGGGGCCTTCCTAGAGTTCTCCCCTGCCTCAGGTAGTTCGGGTGCCAATTCCCAAATTGGAGATCTCCACCCCAAAGCCTACGGCATGGATATGGCTGCTATCATGGATCTTTATTGCAGGATTTTCCATCCACTTGGGAGTCCACTTGGGAGATCCAAATCCCATTGTGGTGTCACCACTCCCCCACTTGTAGTGGGCAGGATAATATCCAGTCTCCCTGGGTGAATCTGCAGCAAGTCTGGCCGTATTTGGTGGTTGCACTTGAAACTGCCCTGGGACACAGTGCACTGCTGCGCACTGTTTGCAGAACCGCAGCCACGCTTTGCCTGCTTGAGACTCAGTCTTTATTCAACATTATTTTTGATAAAAAATGTATGTTGTTGTTAGGTGCCAGCGAGTCAGTATCTGACTCATAGCGACCCTCTGTACAACAGGGGAAACACTATTGTCAGTGCTTCTCTGATGTTCATAGGGTTTCCAATGGCAGATTGATTTTTGGGAGGGGGTTGCCAGGTCCTTCTCCCAGCCTACAGCTTCTGGTGTTCCCAGGCGGTCTCCCATCCAGGTACTAACAAGGCCCGACCCTGCTTAGCTTCCGAGATCTGACAGGATCGGATGCCACAGGGCTACAGCTGTAGGCAAATAATAATAATAATAATAATAATAATAATAATAATAATAATAAATGTATATGTATAACTTTTGTTTATTCCTAATATACTTTAAAATCTTATGTATTTACCCATTTTGCTATTAGTAAACTTCATTATTTGTTTGTTTGTTTATGGTACTGGGAAGTTGAATCCAAGGCTGCAACTCTGCCCATTTTTGAATTTTTATTTTGAGACAGGTTGCCCCTGGCCTTGAACATACGATACTTGTGCCTCAGGCTCCTGAGTCTCTGGGATTAAAGGCATGTGCCACTATGCCTGGCTGTTTCCTTTTTTTTTTTTTTTCCTGAACATGCAGCACTACTGTAGATATCCCTTGTCATGTCTGCAGTTTTATAATTATGTAGGAATATGGAGTAATATATGTAAGAATGAAATTACTGGATCATAAGTTGTATGCATCTTCACCTCTACTCAGTGTTGACAACTGTTTTCAAAAGGAGTTGTATCATTGTACCCTCCCATTAGCAGTACATAAGTGTTCCACTTCAAATTCTTGACAATGCTTGGTGTTATCAGAAGTTTTATTGCTATTATTATTATTATTCTCCTTTAGGTCCTTTCCTTCTACTTCACCACCCCCCACCTCCTGCAAAGCCACTTGAAAATGCCAGTTCCTGAACCTTTCTTCTGAGATTCTGCTGTGCAAATTGGAGTGCTTTTTGCCTTTTTCTCATTGATTCCTTTAATTTCAGTTTTCTTGGATTCATTATGTCAGTTCTTGCTTGTCCTTTATTTTCAAGCTTATAAACTTTGGTTGCTATCATGTCCACTTTCACTTACTTTGTCTTTGTATATTTATGTTTTTGTTAATCCTTAATTTTTGTCCAAGTAGGAATTTAGATGAACAAGTGTGCTCAGTCAATATCTTTAACCAGAAGCTATTTACAGCATTTTATTTGCATACTTATCACTCCTTATTGCAACTGCTGAACCCCATGTGGTGGTCCAAAGCAGCACAGGCAATAGGTAAGTGAATGGGTACAACTGTACTCAAATAAACATTGCTTATGAAATAGGCAATGAACTGAATTTGGCACGTAAGTTGTGTTTTGCTAATCCTGAATATAAACCTACTGATTACCTGTCTGACATTGTGAATAGTATACGAAAAATACATTCCTCCATATGGATTGCTTCCAGGATTTATCTATAATAATTATTCGTGCAATCTTATAACTCACAAATAAAGATTCAAGAGATGTCTATCAGGCCACTTTCTGTCCTAGCTATTTCCGGGTCCTGCAGTCTGAGTGGATAGAGACTGGAAAGGGGGTGACAGAGTAGAATGGCTTACAATAAAAGCCAAAGTAATTTTATACTTGTACTCATGTCTAAACTCAGGAGCAACAACTGAAGCAGTGTTTGGAGCTCTCTCCCTACATTCACACTTTCACACTTGGTTGGTTTCTGAGCAGCAAACTGGGGTAAGCCACCAACTGTTTTTAGTTCCCTAAATCCAATACAGTCATTATTATAAACCAAGTTGGCATGTAAAATTAACCATCACAATATAAATGACATGTTCCTATATGTATGTATCGCTGTATATATTTCAACAAAAATTTGTTCAATATTTGTCTACAATTAAGTAAAAAAATAATGTTCTAATGTATGGTGGCACAAGTGTACTGTGAAGGCCTTCCAGTTAGGCCTGCTTACGCCTTCCTGGTCAAGCCCATGGCCTATGTGTGGCCAAGAAGAGGATCTCAGAGACTGATGCCAGATCATGAGAAGGTACACTAGCCTACATTCCTTGACCTTAGGGTCTAGAAAAGTTTGGTTTAAAAATATTTGAGGAATTTCTCTATTACCTAAAAACATACCTAAGCACTAGCTCCATGATGATCTAAAATTGAATAAAATTGTTCCTTTTATTACCAGCAAATGAAATCCTGTGGAGTTGGATCTACTTAGCATCTGGATGGAGGACAAGTCATGAGTTACATTATTAATTGGCATGTATTTGATATGGATTGGAAGTGACAGACTCTTCTGAGATGGTGATTTTCAAATTCTAACATATATACATATACATATATGTATATACAAATCATTTGGTATCTTGTTAAAATGCAGATTCTCCTTCACTAGGTCTGAGGTAGAATCTAAAATTCTGCCATTCTAGCAAGCTCAGAGGTGATATTTATGCTGCTAGGCTACAACCTATAATTAAAATCAAGTCACACAGCTATTTGGAACCAATGGTCCAGAGAATAATGTATTCCTGTTCTTTGTCAATTACTGAGACATCTCCCTTGGGCCCCTTAAGCTAAGAATCACTTCCTTGGTTTTAAAGACATATTTGTTAGTTGAAAATCAGGGTGACTATGTCAGTCTAGGCATTTGGTGTGACTGCCCTCTAGCCTTTCTTTATGTCTTGTGTTTCACATGTTTGAAGTTCATATAGATACATAGATAACTGTGCCATTGTTACAGAAAGATCACTGTAGCATCTGGATGCCATAAAGCCTGGACCTAAGGAAAAAGATGATAATCTCACTTAAATCATGATATCATATGGATTATATGATCTTGTGTTATAATCTCCTAATTCTGCAATGTGTCTCAGGTTTTTCCCTTTACTTAACACTCTCTCTCTTCATTTTTTAAAAAATTAGAACAGTTGTCTTTTACCTTCATGTATATTTTTGTTAAATTTATCATAGGCCAAATTTTTATGTGGAATACATATGTGAATCCAAACTAAATTGATACAAGGCAATATGAACAAAACATTATGTTTATTGCTTTCATGTTGAACATGTGTTCCTGGCAGATATTTGTAAATTGCATATTGTTGTTGCTGTTGTTATTAGGTGCCTTTGAGTAGGGTCTTGACTCATAGCCACCCTTAAAGGGTTTTCAATGGCTGATTGCTTTGGGATTGCTTTTGGGAATGGATTGCCATATCCTTCTCCCATGTTTGCAGTGCTGGGGTTTGAACCTGGGTCCTCAGAGAGTATAGCATGGCACTCTACCAACTGAGCTAAACCCCAACCCAAACTGCATATGAAGAACTATAAAAATATGCATAGAAGCACAAAAATGAGTAAAAATAACCCTTTCTTTTCTCAACAATAAACAATTTAATCAAAAAAATCACATTTATCATTTTAGGATTAGTATAAATCATTAGCCTGTAGCCATGCCACTGTGGCATCCAATCCCATCAGATCTTGGAAGCTAAGTGGGGTTGGGCCTGGTTAGTACTTGGATGATACACCACCTAGGAATACCAGGTACTGTACGCTTAGGAGAAAGACCCGGCAACCCACTCTCAGAACACAATCAGCCATTGAAAACCCTAGGAATAATAGAGAAGCAATAACAATACTGTTTCACCTATTGTACATAGGGTCGCTATGAGTCTCACACTGACTCAATAGCACCTAACAACAACAACAACATAAATCATTAGGAGCACATAATTGAAACACCTGGTCTGGTTTGTTTCCAGCATTTCCACCTCTAAAAGTTCTTCATCTATTCATGTGCTGGATTTTCTGAGGGTCCTTTAGTATATTAACTGTATTTACTTTAAAGTTTCTATCTGATGACTACAATATCTGGGATGTTTCTGAGTCTGGTTATCTTCATTGTCTTATTTTTCAACAGTAGGTTATTTTCCTTCCTTTTCTATGTGCCTTGTTCTTTTTTTTTTTATTGGATGTCAGACATAGTGAAAAAAGAACAGAGATCAAAATAAATAAGGCCTATACCTGAAATTAAGCATACCTCTTCCCTTAGGCCATTAATGTGCAGAGCTGGGTCAATCTGATTAGAAGATGAGGTATCTTTCAGCGTGGTTGTTACTGTTTTATCTCTGGTGCATCACAAACTTCAGATTCTTCCACTTATGGGCTTCTGCTACCTTGGACATCCCATAGGATCTGAAGTGCTTCAAGGTATTTCTTAGTGCTTAGTTTTCAGCCGACTCAGAATGACCTGCTGCGACAGAAGCAGGATTCCACATGTTTTCTCTACTTCTCTGGAATTCATCAGCTGTTGCTTATGGATTGGCACTTGGATCATGGTAAGGTAAAGTATGGGTTCTGTACTACAGCTAAATCACAGACCCAGTCAGAGCCCCTGAGCCTGGGCCTCATGTGTGTGGCTTTCTTAGCATCCCTTCACTTCCATCCATAGGTTTCATCATCTGCAACAAGTCCAGAGAGTTTCCTGACCCTCCTACTGTGGTATCAGACCTTGCTGTATAGCTGGGCAGGAAGCTGGATCTAAGATTACCTGCTACTACTCTGGAAATGATACCTGTTGCTTCCTTTCCTGCCAGCAGCACATCCTTGCTGGAACTCTCTTCTCTGCACCCTTGACTCCATTCTATTGTTTCTTATCAGACAAGGGTACAGGGAAGGGGGATCTCAGAGACATCTAGTCACTAACTTATAGGTTTCTTGCCTACCTTAGGGGGTAGGGTACTCTCTGGTCTTTTGTTCACCCCTCAATATTTCACAATCATTCAGTTAAGGTCTGTAGAAAAGAGGGTGCAAGTCAGTACAACTATCCCTGTGCCTATAGCTCCAATTATTATAAACTGTCACAGTAATTCATTCTTGGTCTTTAAGAATTAATTAAAGATTTAGATGATCTTTTTATTCATCTTTTCAGTAGCCTCCTTTTCTTTCTCTGTTCATCCAACAGTGAAATGGCTCATGTGCTATGGTTCTTCTTGGATGAATAATAACTATTTGGAATCATTTCACTCGATTACCTTTCAACCTCAGCTTTCTAAAGGGTTCAAGAAAAGCTATGATTTTATAGATTTTTCTTTTTTCTAGGTGTTAGGGTAGGAGAGAGGCCATCTTACAGCTTCACACATTCTAAATGGAAGATGCACAAAATATCTGATTGTAAAAGAGAATGATAGTCAAGCATGCTGAAAAAATTACTTTTGATTTGAGACTGGTGGATCATGTGACAATAGGGCAAAAGCAAGAAAACCATCCCAGGAAGGGACAAGTATGGGACAATACTCAGAAGTAAGGGAGAACATGGTACTGAAAGTTGAATGTTATCTGTAAGTCATGACAAGGAGTTTCAACTTTATATTAAAATACACGAGTAGGCCCT
Source organism: Pedetes capensis (assembly GCA_007922755.1). Lineage (NCBI taxonomy): Eukaryota > Metazoa > Chordata > Mammalia > Rodentia > Pedetidae > Pedetes > Pedetes capensis. Next base: position 8,951 of record VMDO01028356.1, read on the forward strand.
TGAAGAGATTTAAGAAGAGGACTTATACAGTGACACAATATTAACAGGATTTGTCACATTGCTCTGTGGAGAATAGAAGCAGAGTTAGCATTGTTGTTATTAGATGCCATCAAGTCATGTGCAACTCATAGCGACACTCATAGGGTTTTCAATGGCTGATTGTTTCAAGATTGCCTTGGAAGTAGATTGCCATGTCCTTCTCCCATTTTTGCGGTGCTAGGAATCAACCCCGGGACCTCAGAGATTGCAGAATTAGTGTACATATGTGAAAACAGTCCAGATGTGAAATTCAAACAATTTTTCTAGGACAGTAGCTGTGGAAAGAAGTAGATAGATTGAAGAGAAACTTGAGAGAAGGAATCAATGAGGACTTGGTAGATAACTAACACATAGTTTAAATATTAAGGAGCCCAATAAAAACATTTTCTATGTGTTTGTGGATGGAAATTCTTCTGGGAAGGATTGGTATAGTGTGAGTTAGAAAATAAGAATGAAAAATTAAATATTGAATTATCTCTTACACATTCCTAACTTTTCTTAACTATTAAGAAATTGAAACATGAAAAATTCTCCCTGGTTACTTGAGAAATATCCAAGTAGTTTGACCATAAATATGCACACTAGCAGAATGCCAACTCTTGCTCTTAGATTTAAAATTTTTATCAGATTTCTCTCATATTCTGGGAGCCTTATCTCCTAGAGTCTGTCTGTCTGTCTTTCTGTATCTCTCCTGTTTTGTAAACTTTATACTTGTAAACAAATGCATTTAAATTAATTTTATTCAAATATTTGAGAAATTATAAATACACACAAAATGCATATATTTTGAAATCCATGCTTTCTCTTAATTTTTGGAGGTACATATATCAAGAGGCCAAAAGTCAAGTCTCATTTTTCTAATCCTTGTACTTCTCACATCTTGAATAACCCTGGACACTGAATAGTTACCAAAAAGTATTTACTCTGTAAAGTAATAAAATTATGCATAGGTGCAATAAATATCTTAAAATTATATGATAATACCCAATGTCCTTGCTGATGTCTTTATCCCCTAGTTCTTTGTTGGTAGCTGTTTCTCTTTGCACTCTGCTTTGCTTCTTGCTGTCAGAACTTGGTCCTCATCTTTCCTCTCATTTCCTCTTTTACATTTGAAAAGCATAGACAAAACTAGAGAAATTTGAATTCTATCCTTGTTTTTTTGGCCCACAATAGCTTGTGATATTGTTCTAATATCACTTGTCTACTCTGACTTGTTTGAATTATTGAGGGACTTAACTTCTCACCAGATTTCTAAATCCTATTAGGATAATCTTGGTGTCCTGGGTTCTTAAGGCTCTGGCAATGCCTAAAATAGTCCCCAGAACATCACACTGAAGCAATAAAACCTTAATACACTTGAAGTTACTTCAAAGTAGTCTACACAATGAAGAATAGAAATTGTTCTCATGACATTAAAGTTCTCAGGAAAAGAATCATTTATTAAATTTCTTGGGGACAACTTGAAATTATGTATTTGTGCAATTAAACACTGGTATGTGTACACTTCAGGGATTTCATAAAGTCTTATAATAGGATCCATTTTGGTGGGAAAATAAAGGAAAGAAAAACTGGATGCAAGAAGGAACATATTAAAATTTGACACACATAAAACTGTAAATTTCTTTTTCTGTTACTAAATATGGTCAATTCCCATTATTCAGTGTTGTGAATAAAGATACCATATACACTGCCTAAGAGGGTAATGAACCATTGCTCCTAATGGAAATACAGCATTTTGTTCTGTGAGACTGACCACAACATTTTCATCAACCAATCAGTACATACACTTTTCTTATGTGTACCTCAGGTTAAATAAACCTCATTTAATATACATTGTTGATTCATTAATGATAAACTCACAGCCAACAATACTATAACTCATTCTTGAACAAAGCTTATCTAATGCACACACATACTTTCTCCATAAGCATATCATAACTTTCTTGTGCTTAGGGCTTAGGAACACCAGGTATCTCTTGGACACTATACTTAGGGACCATCTGCAACAACAAAATCACCACAAAAAAATCACAAAAATGTGAAAAATGTCTCACGAAAAGACTGGATAATAGAGACTTGCTTACTTTCTAGTTTACTGTATGGTACATACCTGTTGGCAACTGAAAATTTTGGCCAATTAAAGTTTATGACCCATAAGTGAACACAAAATCACTGCAAGTATTGATTTTGTAGTTATAAACAAAATTTAATAAGTAAGAAAAATCACAGAGTCTGAAAACATGAGGATCAAATATGCTGTGTCTGATTATCTAGAACATCTTTGGAGCTATTGGCTGTCATCCAGAATGATCCTGAAGACATTACTCCTGCCCCTGCATCTAGGCATAAACTAGTCTAGGCGTAGACTAAAATCTATGTCTACATTTTTAAAATAACTAATGTACCTATTTGGAGATAGATTTCATTAACAGATGATAAGGAGTTTATACATCTCCAAAGTCTGAGTGACACAAAGTAACAGAGAGTTGAATTAGAACTCTGGTACTGTTTGAAGTAAGGTGAGAAGGTTTAAGAAAATGTAAAAAAGATGGATAATAGCCCCACAGGTTTAAAAATATTTGGTTTGACATATCCAAATGCAATTGAACTACAACAATGAATTTTGTGCATAATAAAAACCTATTCCATAGTACTTATTATTAAAACAAACAATAAAAGTGTATCTCCAACATTAAAAAAATCAGTGTAATCACTCACTTGACCATGTGCTATTGGAATAAACTTAAAATTTTGATGCAATCCAAAGATGTCAGAGTACTGGAGTTGTTTCCTCTGAAGTGTTGTCTTTTAATCTGTTTAAAACGCACTCACAACTTGATTCACAGGAAGCAATTTCCTGTAAAATATGCCCTCTGCCCTCTGTGTGGCATGTAACAACATAACCAATACATGATGATTCTAGAAGCAAAGAAAAAAAATGATCTGGATTACAGGTTGACAGTAACCTTAGTTAGATAAAAATCTGGCATACAATTGGAAATTATGATGCTCAGTTAATGAGCATCACTTGGGGGCATGTTCTTGCCTAAAGTAAAATGATGGTACCTGAGTAAAGACCAGGATGAACTGTTTCCCATGGTATAAATGTTACACAGAATGTTATGACTGTGTGGAGGAGAATCATGCACACTTAGGCAGTTTATGTTGCTATATCAATTGTGTAACTTCAGAAACAAACTAATAAAATTATCTTATTGGTCAAAAATATGTTCAAAAACATCCTCAAGGAAATAAATTTTCCTTTAGCACATTTCTTGTCAAGGGCTTGCTTGGAATGTTAATAATGTCCTCGCATGTTTGAAAAACTATTAATAGTCATGTCTGTTTAAGTAAAGGTGTAGTATGTTTTATGTCTACCCTAATAATTTCAGCCCCCACATGTCTATCAGTTTGCTATACTGTATAGGCTTATGTGTTGATATGAGACTGAAAGAAAGATATGCCACCAATATTACAGATACCAGGAGGGCCACCCATGGTGGACAGGTGATAGCTGAGCTTCCACACTAAGACAGACTAGAGAAAAGGACCCAATAGCCCATTCCCCAAATAATTAGCCATTGAGAATCCTATGAATAGCAGAGAAACACTGCCAGATATAGCTCCAGAAAATGGCCCCACCAAGTTGGAAGGCACTCAAAAGACTGCTGGGGAAGAGTTGCCTCCTCAAAGTGAAGTCTACTTTAATGATGGAAATGGAGTAGAACCCCAGGGACCTCCATTTGTTGAGATGGCATGACTCAAAATGAAAAGGAAAACTATAAACGTCCATTAATAATTGGAAGATGGAATACATGTAGTATGAATCTAGGAAAATTAAAAATCATTAAAGAGAAATGGGACAGGTAAACATTGACATTCTAGGCATCAGGGAACTAACATGGACTGGTATGGGCCATTTTGAGTCAGATAACCATATGGTCTACTATGCTGGGAAATTAAAGAGAAACAGGGTTGCATTCATCATCAAAAAAGACATCTCAAGATCTCTTCTGAAGTACAATGCTATCAGTGATAGAATAATATCCATATGCCTAAAAGGAAGGCCAGGTAATATGACTATTATTCAAATTTATGTGCCCACCACTAAAACCACAAATGAAGATAGGGAAAATTTCTACCAGCTTCTGCAATCTGAAATAGACCAAACATGCAATCAGGATGTACTGATAATTATTGATGACTGGAATATAAAAGTTGGAAACAAAGAAGACTTAGTAGTCAGAAAATATGGCCTTGATGACAGAAATGATGCTGGAGATCACATGATAGAATTTTGTCAGAACAATGACCTGTACATAGCAAACACATTTTCTTCACCAACATAAAGAGTGACACATGGACTTCACCAGATGGAACACACAGGAACCAAATTGACTATATTTGTGGAAAGACATGATGGAAAAGCTCAATATCAAATGTCAGAATGAGAACCAGGTGCTGACTGCGGATCAGACAATCAACTGCTCATATACAAGTTCAAACTGAAACTGAAGTAAATTAGAAGAAGTGTATGAGAGCCAAGGTATGACCTTGAGTATATCCCACCTGAGTTCAGAGACCACTTCAAGAACAGGTTTAATACATTAGACAGGAATGAGAGAAGACCACACTGTGGCATGGCATCAAAGATATCATTCATGAGGAAAGCAAAAGTTTATTAAAATGACAGGAAAAAGAGAAAGACCAAAGTACATGTCAAAAGAGATTCTGAAACTTGCCCTTGAAGGTCGAGCAGCTAAAGTAAAAGGAACACATGATGAAGTTAAGAAACTAAACAGAAGATTTCAAAAGGCAGCTCAAGAAGACAAATCAAATATTTTAATGACATGTGCAAGAGCTGAAAATGGAAAACTAAAAGAGAAGAACATGATCTGCTTTTCTCAAGCTTAAGGAACTGAAGAAAAATTTCAAGCCTCCAGTGGCAATAGTGACAGATTCTACAGGGAAAATATTAAAGGATGCAAAAAAAATCAAAAGAAGATGGAAGGAATACACAGAGTCATTATACAAAAAAGAATTGGTGGACAACCAGCCATTTCAAGAGGTTGCTTATGATGAGGAGCCAATAATATTTCAGGAAAAGTAGAAGCTTCCTTGAAGAAACTGGCAAAACTCAAGGCTCCAGGAATTGATGGAATACCAATGAAGATGTTTCAAGAAACAGATGCAGCAATGGAGGTGCTAATGTGTTTTGGCCAGATTTGGAAAACAGCTACCTGGCCAACTGACTGGGAAAGATCCATATTTGTGCCTATTCCCAAGAAAGGGGATCCAATTGATTGTGAAAACCATCAAATGATATCATTAATATCAAATGCCATCAAAATTTTACTAATAATCATTCAAAAGTGACTGCAGCAGTATATACACAGGGAACTGCTGTAAAATCAAGCTGGATTCAGCAGACGGCAAGAAACCAGGGACATCATTGATGATGTCAGATGGATAATAGCTGAAAGAAGAGAATACCAGAAAGATGTCCATCTATGTTTTATTGACTATGCAAAGGCATTTGGCTATGTGGATCATAACAAATTATGGATAAAATTATGAAGAGTGGGAATACCAGATCACCTAATTGTACTCATAAGGAATCTATACATGGACCAGGAGACAGTCCTTTGAACAGAACAAGTAAACACTGTTTGATTTAAAGTCAAGAAAGGTGTCAGGGCTGTATCCTTTCATCATATCTCTTCAATTTCTATGCTGAACAAATAATCCAAGAAGCTGGACTTTATGAAAAAGAATGCAGGATCGGGATTGGAGGAAGACTCATTAACAACCTGCATTATGCAGATGACACAACTCTACTTGCTGAAAATAAAGAGGATTTAAAGCATTTACTGATAAAAATCAAAGATCATGGCCTTCAGTATGGGTTGCAACTAAACATCAACAAAACTAAAATCCTTACAACTGGGTCAGTATGCAACTTCACAATAAATGGAGAAAAGTTTGAGGTTGTCCAAGATTTTGCTTTGCTTGGCTCTATAATCAACACCTATGGAAGCAGCAGTCAAGAAGTCAAAAGACACATTGCTCTGGAAAAAAACTGTGGCAAAAGATCTCTTTAGAGTATTGAAAAGTAAAGATGTCACATTGAAGATGAAGGTGTGCCTGACTCATGCTATGGTATTTTCAGTCACATCATATGGTTGTGAAAGCTGGACATTGAATAAGGGAGACAGGAAAAGAATTGATGCTTTTAAATTATGGTGCTGGAGATGTCTATTGAATATACCATGAACTGTGAAAAGAAGCAACAGATCTATCCTAGAAGAAGTGCAATCAGAGTATTCTTTGAAAGCAAGGATGGCTAGATTGGGCCTTATGTATCCTGGACATGTAGTCAGGAGGGACCATTCCCAGGAGAATAACATCATTTTTGGGAGAGTGGTAGATTAATGATAAAAAGGGAAACCCTCCACCAGATGGATTGACACAGTAGCTGCAACTATTGGCTTAGACATAAATAAGATCATGTACCTGGCACAGACTCAGGGAGTGTATCCTTCTGCTGTACATAGGGTTGCTATGAGTCAGAGCCGACTTGATGGCAACTAACAACAATAATAATTTCAATTCCACCATAAATTCTGTAGAAAAATTCCAGGAGGCCCTTCCCTTTACAAAGTTGCTATTGGTAAAATGTAGGACTTTTTGTTAATGTGACTTAAACTCAGAGTACCTAAAAAAGTAAATGATTTTATCAGTTGCCTACCTATAGAAACTAATTTCTTATTATTAAATTGCCTGAACTTGAACCTCTGGATATTGAGTAAAGGTAGCTTTAATAGTAGAATACTAGTAGGAAAAATTATCTGAAAAATGAATAATCCGAATTCTTAAAAGCTCAGTCTAGGCCATAAGTTTCCTGATAGCATTCTCTAGGTCCAGTAGTGATAATATATTTAGGTCTTTCTATTTCTGTTTGACCTGCAGCCATAGCCCTGTGGCATCCGGCCCCGTCAGATCTTGGAAGCTAAGCAGGGTCAGGCCTGGTTAGTACCTGGATGGGAGGCCACCTGGGAACACCAGGTGCTGTAGACTTGGGAGAAGGACCTGGCAACCCCCTCCCAAAAATCAATCTGCCATTGAAAACCCTATGCACAGCAGAGAAGCACTGACAATTGTGTTTCCCGTTGTACAGAGGGTCACTATGAGTCAGATACTGACTCAATGGCACCTAACAACAACAACAAATTTCTGTTTGGCTTAGTAAAAGTTGAACTGCACCCAATTTCTGACTGCGCCGATTGAGCACAATGGAGGGCAGGACTGTTGGGAACCAGATGACCAGGCACAACACTAGCTATGAGGCTTGATCAAAGGGATGATTTACATAAGGCTTCAGCAGATCCCTAGCAAAGAGCAGAGCACATCTCGAGCAGAGCACAACAAAATACTGTGCACAGCCAGGGTCTCATCTTCTCTCCTCAATGATTACAAAAATTTCCGCCATTCCTGACTTCCATGGGAACTCTCCTACATCAAAACAAAACAAAACAAAACATTAAAATTGATATGAATTTTTCTCTAATGCACAATTTTGAACCTGGCACCCCCTTATTAAGACCTCTAACAGCTTCTTCTCTGACACTGAAGTTCCCAAACTCTCAACTGAGGTCCACAACACTCTCAGAGTCTCTTCCCAAACCATCTTTTCAGAAACATAAATCAGTTGTGCTTCAATCTGCAAATCATGATTGCCATTCCTGAGCCTGAACCCATGCTCAGGATAGAGAGGAGAATTAGGCAAACATGCCATACTGACAGTATATTGATATTCACAAATTTTTAGCAAATAAAGCAGAAAAGATATTTGTTAACTGTTAAATATAGCAACAAAAAGAAAAGGAAAACTACTTAAATGCCTAAGTAGAAATGACAAGATAAATTTTAGGCATCATGTAATATAGTAGGATATCACATGGGCATTAAAAGTCAGTTTGGAATATTGTATTACTCTGCACCCCACCAACATTTACCAAGAAAGGGGAAAAAAAGAAATTTTGAGTCAGTTCTTTGAAAGAGATATAGATAAATAAGAGTACATTTTAAAGAGGAGAGGAAGAGTATAGTGAGAGAATATTATATGAAGAAAAGTTAAAAGACTAGGAATATTTGGTGAAGAGAATGGGGGGGTGGAAGTACACAAGATGGTAAGGGGGAACTTATCTGTAAAGTACAACAAAATGCATATATGGAAATGTTACAATGATGTTAGAATGAATCACATTAAGGTGTATATTAAAAGGTGTACATTAAAATTTTTCCAATAAAAAAGTGATTTTAGGAGGGATAGGTCAGCTGCCATCATATATTTTCCCTCTATTCATGACCTTAGAGTTACTATCTTCCTAAGGTGTGGTTTTGGAGTGTATGGAGTTTAAAACTAGGGGAAAAGGTTATTGTTTGAATGTTCATATCTATTGTTGTTATTGTTGTTCGGTACCGTAAAGTTGAGTCCGACTCATTGCGAACCATAGCTGGGATTTAGCTCAGTTGGTAGAGTGCCACTCTGCAGTCTCTGGGGTCCCAGGTTCAATTCCAAGCACCACAAAAATGGGAGAAGGATGTGGCAATCCACTCCAGGGGTAATCCAGAAACAATCAGCCATTGAAGACCCTATGAGGGTCACTATGAGTTGGCCATGACTCGACAGCACCTAACAACAAATCATATCTATTACTAACTGAAAAGTTAGATCAATAAGCTACATATTCATTATGATCACATTTACAAAGAACCTAACTATAAGCCTTAACTGACAGGCCATAAATCTGGTACTTATGCATTTAAAAATAAGACGAAATTGAACAAGTATATCAGTAGTTGTCTACATTGAATAAGGGAGACAAAAGAAGAATTGATGCTTTTCAATTATGGTGTTGGAGATGAATACTGAATATATCATGAACTGCCAAAAGAACCAACCGATCTGTCCTGGAGGAAGTGCAACCACAGTGCTCCTTGGAAGCAAGAATGGCTAGACTGGGTCTTACATATTTTGGGCATGTCATCAGGAGGGACCATACCAAAAGAAGGACATTATGCTTGGGAAAGTCGCAGGTCAATGAAAAAAGGGAAGATCCTTACCTACAGGGATTGACACAGTTCTTCAACAATGGACTTAAACATAAAAAAGATCATGTTCCTAGCAGAGAATTGGGAAGTATTTCCCTCTGTTGTACATAGGGTGGCTATGAGTCAGACTTGGCCCCTTGGGACCTAACAAGAACTTATATGTAATAAGATTGAGAATCATGTATATGTTTTTTTCTGGTATTTCTTTATATATTCACATTTTTTACTATATAGGAAACATTTCTTACTTTTATAAGTAATCAAATTTACCTTTGATATAATGATCTTTAACTGCATAAAATGGCCTTACCACCACACAGTCTGTGTGAAGTACCTTCTTCTGCAATTCACATTCTGGAATCTGGAATGACAAACAAACTACTACTTTTCATTCCACGGATTTTTTTTGTGAGAACATGACAGCATCTTGAATTTGCTTAATGCCAGTAAAGTGGTTTGAAGATGAAAATTGCTACATAAGTGCTAAGTATTGTTATTGATCATTAAGAATCATTTGACGTAGCACAAGTGATTCTCTTCATTACTGACATAAAAACCATTTTCTCAAAGCAAAGGGTAAGGACTTTTACTCATAATATTGACATTTTAAAAAGTGTATTACTAGGTGGTGTGCTGGAAACACTTATCTTCCCTTTCATTTAAGGTCTGCTTTTAGGACTTTGTATTTTGTGATTCAGGTCTACATTTATTTATGCCAAATGTTAATATTGCTCGGTTAGAAATTTTGCATGTAACAACTGCATCAACGAAATTTTCCAGAAAATAATGATTCTTCTTGACAAGAATGTCTTGGATGTAGGTAGATTTGGGAGAAATGATGATCTAGTCACTTCTTGATTAATGATCACTGCATCTGGGAAAAATATTAATGTTAATTCAAACACAGATGTTTAAGGTTGAGGGAGAAGGGAAGTAATGATTTTGTGGAGGCTAGTGTGGAGGTACTGAAGTATGTTTTCTGAGTTTTGCCATTCTTTATTGTCATCTAAGTGTTTTATGAGCATTCAATTCCTAATGATTTCCTCCAGGTAAAGATTATTGTCCTTGACAAAGGAACTGAAGCCAAGGTCACACAGTGTTATGGTTTGAACATGAAATGACCCCAAGGCTCATGCTTGAATGCTTTTGGTGCTGTTTTGGGGAGGCCATGGAACCTTTAGGAAGTGGGATCTAGGTGATGGAAGTAGATCACTGGGGGCAGGTACTGAAAGGGACCAGGTCATGACAAGTCTGCCATGGGCCCTGCTGCTCTCCCACCATACCTCCCACCATTGTGGGCTGAAATCCTCTGAACAATTACCCAAATAAATCTTTCTTCTTCTACCTTGTTCTGTCAGGTATTTTGATAACAGTAGTTCACAAGCTGACTAAACAAACAGATAATAAGTTTCTAAAAGATGCCATATTACTCTTCAGAAGGATAGAGAGATTTGCATTTCCCCACTCAAGTGGTAAGGGCATAGCTAGAAAAGTTAAGAGACACAGATGAGAAAAATCTCTACCATATTTCCTATGTTATTTCTCCCCACGGTGATAAAATTTATTTGGTAGCTCATTAAACAAAGAGCATTTAGTTGCATGATTTCAGGGTGGTATCAAAAGTTAGAATCTCTACTTTAAGCTATCTCTCTAATTAGATGATTGCTATTATTTCTGATATATCCAGTAGGAAAAATTAATATATTCCACATTCCTATCAGCATCCCATGTGATTAAGAGATGTGAAAAAAATTTGAAGTATGAAATAATTTATCAATGGTATTGCTATTCTCTCATGCTTTAGAGCATTTCTCTAGTACTTTGGCTTATTCCCTGACATATTGAGAAATTGATGAAGTAATTGTCACATATTTCCTATGATTTCATTATCACTCTGCCAGTTCATTTCTAAGTCAATGCACAAGGGGGGTAAAAGAACTTTTCTGAGTACAGATACCCTTCACATGCACTCTTTCGGCTCTTCAGCCTCCATAAACCTGTCCATTTACAATGAAATAAGTGTTTTCAGTGGGAAAACTCCTTTAATATATTATTCTCAATTTCTACTTGTACAGAAAGAAATTTTGCAACCCTCTTGTAATGTTTTCCTAGTTCCAGAATTAGAATTGGTACCAGAATCAAGTAGTTTATGTATCTGTTATTGGCTATTTATTGAGTTCCAAGAGCAGGATACATCCGTGTATCTCCCTTATATGGATCCAAATTATAGAAAGAATCTATGGGAACATATTCCAATATTCTAAGGTGATTACTTCACCTAGAAATGAAGAATTTGGTTTTAAGAACAATTTATACAACTATATTTGGTATTTTTAAAAATTATCTCCTTTATGTAATTATTATGCCACTTCACTCATAAGTACTAATGATTTTTCAGCCCAGTGGAGCTGATATTAAAAGTCAAAGAAAAACTAAAAAGAGAGTGAATTACGTTATTTTCCCTTTAATTTATTCAGTTTCATTTAATGTTTCAGTGACATAGTTTTAATAGTTAAATACAAAAAAAAAAAAAAAGAGGAACTGGAGGTGTGGCTCTATGTTAGAGTGCTTCTCAAGCAAGGTCCTAGATTCAATCTCAAGCACCCCCCAAACAAGCAAGCAAGCAAGAAAAAATAAAAATAGAAAGAAAGAAAGAAAGAAGGATGAAAGCCAGCCAGCCAGCCAGCCAGCCAGCCATGGAGCCTGTGAAGTCCTTCACTCCATTACTACCTTTGTTGTGCAAAACAAACTGTTAGGAGCCCAAACACAAAGTAAATGTATAGCTAAAGAAGTCTATGTAGACACTGCATTGAAAGTTCTCCAAACTTGGATCTACCCTAGAACCTCCAAGTAATTAATTCCTAAATTATTAGTACTATTGGTAGAAAATCCCTATGAAGTAAGGGTGCAATATTAGGGTCATTGATTTACTGTTTCTCAGAGCCACATACAATATTCACAGAGGCACAACCTGGAGTACAACATCATAAGTTGTTCTAGAACATGACTATGCACAAAAGCCAGAAATCGTTGACTCCGGATATGACAAGTCTTATAGATAAGACAGATATGTTAGGTCATTTTAGAGCACAAGAGGAAAGAGTAGGTAATGGAGTTGGGTGTGCATCAGGGGACAGCAATGGCTTACCATGTCCAAAATGTGCTGTGTTAATAACTTGACACTAGGCTGAGCATGGTGGCACATACTTGTAATCTCAGTATGTAGGAGGCTGAGGCAGGAGAATCAAAAGTTCAAGGTCATCCTGGGCTATATAATAAGGAAAAAAATAACAAGAATATCACGTGAAGTTGGTTGTAAATTATCAGCTTAACTAGTTTGAATTCTGATTAGAAATTCTCATTTTAAAGAAAAATTTTATTCTTCATAGTATAATGATTATAAAAAATAATTTTCCATAGGAGTTCAGAAGCTAGTAACTAGAGGTTGTTGAAAAGAATGCATCAGTTTACACAATATGTTTAAACTACACAGTTTGATTCATGATTGTCAATGTAACTGTGAGTAGCCCTATATTGATCTTCAGGCTGCAATTATTTTATTGTTTCTACCTCTAGTCAGCAAGAAGAATAAGAATAAAGAGGAGATCACTTTACTTACAACTAAGTTGAATTTCCAAGGATACAATATTCAATTCTTAAGAAAACATTCTGACCCAGTTTTAATTTGGGCAATGCTCATTCTATAGATCCAAGCTAAGTAAATATCCAGGAAGGTGCTCTGTCATTTGGAGTTTTGTAACTGTTCATTGAAGTAAAACTTGAATTTAGCAGATATAGATAAAATTCTTACTAGGCTAGGCAGGGGGTAGGGTTTAGCTCAGTTCGTAGAGTGCTGCACTGTGCTCTCTGAAGCCCTGGGTTTGATCCCCAACACCACAAAAATGAGAGAAGGACCTGGTAACCCACTCCTAAAACAATTCCGAAAACAATCACCATTGAAAACCCTATGAATAGCAGAGACATAGTGCCAGGCATGGCACGGTGTTAGGGAGTGTTTAATCCTATTGCACATAGGTTTGCTAAGAGTCAGACCCTACTCAACAGCACCTAATAGCAACACACGTAGGCATACAAGGAACCAAATTAAACATTTTAGGCAATATGAAGTTTAATAGAAAACTACTCTGTTTGTTTGCAGTACTTGGGAGTTGAACCCAGGGCCTCACGCATGCTTTGCAAGTGCTGTACCACTGAGCTGCACCCCTAAACCCATTTTTTAGTTTTTATTTTGAGGGTCTCACTAAGCTACACAGCCTGTCTCTGGCCCTCCAAACTGCAATCCTTCTGCCTCTGCCTCTCAAGTCACTAGAATGACAGGAGTGAGCCACTGCACCTAGTTTAGAAAACTACTTTCAAGAGCATATGAGTGAGCATGTGCATGTATGTGTGCCACATAACTTAGCCATAACATAGCAATGTAGGTCCATCTCCTGAGGTATCAGAGTTTACTGAGTGATGTCAGGCAGATATTTTCCTATTCCCTGAGGGAAATTAGTTTCTTATTTGTACCAAATGAAGAAATGCCTGATATTGTGGAAGAGGTTCAAAACACCTACCTCCACCCATAGCAGGTAAGATACAGCACAGAATTTTCAGCATCTTGTGCCTTTTGTTAAATGTTTTTTTTTTAAGTACTAGAGGGTTGAACCCAGAGCCTTGGACTTGCTAGGCAAGTGGTCTACCACTGAGCTGTACCTTCATGTCCTTTTTAACTTTTAATTTTGAGACAAGGTCTTTTTAAAGTTGAGCAGGCTGCTTCCTGTTTCAGGGTCCTGAGTCACTGGGTTTAGAGATGTTGTTTAATAGACTTCTAAAAATAGTTTTCCATGCTTTTGTGTAGGTTTATTCCAAATCTACAAACTTTCCATAAACTAATAGTGACATTTATGTTATAATAGCCTAAGTATTAGTTTTGGATTACTATAATGAAATACTTGACATAGGCTAGTTTTTTACTTTTTTACATTTAAAATTTTTTTAATCTTTTTGAAACAAAGTTAGTGAGTTTATTAATTAGGGATAAGAGACAGTACATGGTTTAGATTTAAGCAGGGGCATTCAGAGAGAAAAAGAGACACTGAAGAAAAGAATCATAGTACACATCCAAGACATGGACGCAAACTTCTCAAGAGATTCACCTAGGCTAGCTTTTTTTTTTTAATTAGAAATTTTTAATGTACATCATAATGTGATTCACTTTGACATGCTTTACATTGTGACAATTTTCATATATGCAATTTGATAATCATTATTCATATAGGTTACCTCTTACCCTCCTCTATGTTTCCCCCCTCTCTTCCTTCCCATCTAAGTTTCCCATCCAAGTCTTCTCTATCTTTTACTATATAGTATTTTTTCTATATGTCCTTGGGTTCCATTTCTGTTTAAGATAGAAACTTTTCCTGTAGTGGTCTTTGTCTCTATCTTGTTAGAACAATTACATGCGATTTCTAGTCCATTTATATTGACCTCATTCTTATCTTCCCTCCCCCACTTTTAATGTGATCTGACCTTTGAGTAGGATTTTTCCTTCTTGTAATTTTGAGTCCGCTCTCTCATATGAGTGAGAACATGTGGTGTTTCTCTTTCTGAGCTTGTGTTCGTTCACTTAAAATAACTTTCTCTAATTCCATCCATTTTGCTGCGAATGACCCTATTTCATTTTTCTTGATTGCTGAATAGTATTCCATTGTGCATATATACCATAGTTTGTTAATCCATTCTTCTGTTCAAGGGCACTTTGGTTGATTCCATATCTTTGCTATTGTGAAAAGCGCTGCATTGAACATGGAGATGCAGGTGTCTCTGTGGTATGATGACTCATCTCCCTTTGGGTAAATTCCCAATAGTGTTATAGCTGGGTCATATGGTAGATCTATTTTTAGTTTTTTGAGGTACCTCCATATTGATTTCCATAGTGGTTGCACCAA
>VMDO01028357.1:0-24050 GCA_007922755.1 Pedetes capensis
GGATAATTACAAAGCAGTTGAAACCATGGCTTGGGACAAACTTTGTCACTTTAAGCATGCATGACATTTTCATAGCAGGAAGGATCCTGACATTCTTCTTAAATGGTATGTATGGTATGCTGAATTGGCTTCTAAATCAAATGAGGCTGCTGATATGTAGCCTTTTAGCAAAAGAAGGATATATCACAAGACAGTCTTGGAGAATGAACACTGTGGCTATTATAACAAAGGCAGCAAAATGAATCATTCATGCATGGAAGGAGGCCCTGAACAAGCATCCCTAGCTGCACTCCAGCTTTTTCAGTGGTTCCAGCACTGGCTCTCCTTCTCCCGGACCTCTCTTTACTTTCACGTTACTGTAAACTCTCATCCGTCATCCATTCCTCTGAAATGTACAAGTTACTCTAAGGAGAGAACATTTGTAAGAACAATAAACTTAAACTAACAGAGCCAAAAGGCAGAACAAACTTAGTCACCCAGCCTTCCTTTCAGAAAACACTAAACTCAAAAGGGCACATTTCCTAAAGCTCATGGTTTCAACTTTCTATTGTAAAAGTTATTATGTAAGAGAATGAACTGGAATACTCAAGACAATTTCTTCTGTAACAGAAAAGGGATGAACATTGCTGTATCTTGGCCTTACAGATTTAAAAACAAGTACTACGTTACTGAGTTTCCCAGCAACTGCTTGGCTTTGGGGATCTGATTCAGAATTACAGTCTCTATTTGCATTTCACCATTTTATTCAGGTATGTGAAATCATGAACAAGATGGGGAATGTATTTGTTTAGTTCTTATGTGATTTACATACTGCTAGAGAAACTTGTCTATTAAGAAAGCAAAACAAAGCAAAGCAGAAAACCAAAAATTCCTGAAATACATTAGGGCTTACCATGATTTCCCCTGTTGCTGCTCCATCTCAATGAATTCGGGCCATGTGCCACTATCACACACAAGGGGCACTACCCTCAGTGGATGAAAGGAGACGAAAACCAGAAAGAAGCAAGCCTATGAAACTCTGTTCTGGGCAAGCCCTTAGTGGAGACACTGGCCCAGGAAAGACTGCAAGAGGTGAATATCCAAGGACGTGGCGGCAGGGGGCTGAAGAACAGAGAGAGAAGAGACCAAACAGTGAAAAAGGCTTATGGGCCCAAGCTGAAACGAGCAAACTCTTCAAAGTGCCCAGATTCATGTGCTGTGAAGCAGAGAAGGGGCTTCAACTATGGAGTATACAAAGCCTAGCCCTGCCCTTGTCAGCCCTCTTCATCCAAAGGCTTTCTCCTTGCTCATGCAGCCCATCTGCCCCCAGTGGAGCTACAGGAGTTATCAACGTATAGACAACCCTTGCCAGGGTACTGTTTAGGGAGTTTAACATTCTCTTCCTCTCAGACGTGTGTTACAGTCTTAATAGGAAGCATCCAAATTCTTCCATCAAGAAAGCGCCAGGCTAGAGTGAAGCTCAGCAGTAGGGCCTACACTTAAGATGTACAAAGCCCTGGGTTCCATCTGCAGCACCACAAAAATGAATGAATGAATAAATAAACAAGTAAATAAGTAGAAGAAAGAGGAAAGTGCCGACAGTAGCACTAGGGAGAGCATCACGCCAGAGATGACTGTTCCCAATAACCAAAGCTCATCCATAGCCCTGATGTAGTAACAGGACCTCCAGGTAGGCCTTGCTCTGCCTCAGCATTGCAGAGCTACCCAACCTCACCACCAAAGCTTCTTTGCCTTTTCAAATCAGGCAGGGTGGGCTGGAAGGTGATCTGATCAGGGCATCTGGGATCCTCAACCCAGGGGTTCAAACTCAACACCAAAGAACACAGGAGGGCTTCCTCACCCGCTCTCCCATCGCCATATACCTGTCTCACTAGAAACAGTCCCAGAATTAGATTCAGCGTCACTACTAAGATGCTACAAAGAGAGATACCCAATGCTTTGATTGTATTTCCTTTAAGCAATCCCAAAACAATCAGCTATTGAAAACCCTATGAGGGTTGCTGTGAGTCAGATACAACTCAACAGTACTTTACAACAACAAGTGGTTTGGAAGAGGCACATTGTGTGCATAAAACTGACTGGAAGAATTAGGGGCAATTCCTATGACTCAAAGTCAGCACTCTCTTTGTTGTTGTTGTTATGAATAGCAGAGAAAGCACTCTGTAGATGAAAAAAGTCCTGAGTAACAAAGGTGGGGTTTGATGAAGGTAATAACAATTCTCAGTACTGTGCCAATAACACAAGTCACCACAGGTGTCCTCACTGAAAACTTGGAGAATTCACAAGTTATCTGGGGAATAACTTACACTTCATTTTTTTCTCTTTGTTAATTTGTAATTTTTAAATGACAAATAAAATGGTATTTATTGTGCACAACATGTTGTTTCAAAATACACATGCTATGGAATGAATGATTGTCTAGCTACTTAACAAATGTTTTACTTCACACAGGTATCATTTTTGTGGTGAGAACACTTAACATCCACTTTCTTTGCATTTCTCAATAATTCTGTATTATATATCGTCATCAAGTAGTCATCATGCTGCACAATAGATTTCTTGATCTTATTCCTCCTGTCTAATTATAATTGTATACCTTTGATCAACAGCACCTTAACTCCCCCTTCCCCTTAACCACTCCAGCCTTAGGTAAACAGCCACCATTCCACATTCTACTTCAGTGATGTCAACTGTTTCTGGAGGATGATTTGAGAGGCTTAGACATCTAAACTCTAAGCCCAGTCCTGATCCATAGCAACCTACTCCCATCTTCTCTTCCCTCTTCACCTGCCCAGGAGCACCAAGCCCCACCACAAGACAAAGGAAAAATAGGCTTTGAGAAAAAAAAAGACAAAGAATATCATGGTCAAGTAAATCACAGGTGATGGGGGCAGATATTTTCAAAAGAAGTGCATTGGGAGATAGGAAAGAAGGAAGAGAGGGAAAAAAGCAAATTGAGGTCACTATGGCAGAGACTACATGAGGGACAGGGGATACATGGGCATACAAGAGACCTTCTCTTTATCTTGAAAAGAAGGGTTGGACTGTCCTATGGGTAATCCTACTTACCACCTGCCCTTTTTCATATTCTGTGTGCAAAAGTGTCTTTAAAACTAAACCACCCACTACATGACACATCAGGGCTTTACATTTTGTCCTTCAGTTCTCAATGCCAAACCAGCCACCCTCAGATATGTTTGATGCTGATTAAATCCTAAAAACCAATGGTAAATAATCACCTTATTGTATTTATCTTTGCTTCCCTCTTCACTCTCTCACTTTGTCAGCATTGCTGGGCAAGACCCAACCCCTACCGAAATCCAATTCTCTGTCAGCACCATGTCTGTGCCTACTCAGTCAATGCGGAGGGAAGAAAAACAGTCACACCAGCTACTCCCTATACTCCTTAGTCACCAACCTTAAGTGGGCTCCAAGTGCTGTCCAGTAATAATCTGGCCCAACTGTCAAATTCTCCCCCAATGACTATTTCATACCCATTACTCTCTCCTCAAGGGCTGGGATTTAGTTCAGTTAGTAGAGCGCCACTCTGTAGTCTCTGAGGTCTCTGAGGCAATCCTGAAACATTCAGCCATTGAAAACCCTATAAGGGTCACTATGAGATGGACACAACTCAATGGCACCCAACAACAACAACAACTCTCTCCTCACATCTCTGATGCCTCTTCCACAGCCTGTCAACTTTCCAGCTTCCCTTCTATACCAGACTTTCCTCCTGAAAATAAGATCTTCAAAAAAATCAGGATCTCAATGGATGGAGAAAGACCAGTGAAGTGAAAGACAAGGACTAAAAAAAAGTTATTCAGAACAAGTTCGAGAGAGGCAAAAGGATGGAGAAAAGTTCAGGAAAAGAAAGATGAGAGCAAGTCTCCAAAGCTAGGCCACAATAATCCATGCTTCCCTGTATTCATGTCCCTATATAATCCCCTCCCATATTACATCTGGGTTACTTCTAACTAAAAATTTTGGTTAGCTTTAACTAAAGGAATGGAGCAAAAGTGACTGCCAGTTCTGGGTCCATGTCTTAAGAAAGGGTGGCAGCTTTCAATTTTCTGGAAGCCTCTTTGAGAACCCTGCTGGAGAGATCACATGCAGAAACTATGAGGAGAGGCGATTCAGAAAAAAAAAAAAAGATATCCTGAGATATTCCATTGAGACCTGCTTTCCAGCTGTCCCCACCCAGAGTACCAGATATATAAGCTCTTCCATGCTTAAGCCCCACATGCCTTCTCACTGCAGGATCATGACAGGTCCCAAGCAAGACCAGAAGAATCATCCAGCTAATCCAGAGAAGCATGAGAAACAATGAAATGCTGACTGTTTTAAACCACCAATTTTTGGAGTCATTTGTGTGTAGTAGCAGATAACTAGAACAGAAGGAGACATAGAGGATACACTAAGAATGTGTAACAGGTATTTAACTGGAGTCCCAGAAACAGAGGAATGAGAAAATGTGCTAAAAACAATGGGGAAAGAAAATGGCTACAAATTTTCCAAAATCCGTTAGAAATCCTAATAACTCCAAAAGGGAAATAATGAAAAAGAAGCCACCTTAAGGGCACCACAATAGAAATACAGAGAATTAAAGATGCAGATAAAACTTTAAAGGTAGCCAGGGAAAAAAAGGCAAATGACATTCAATGGAGCAACAATGACACTGACAACTGACTTACCAAGAAAGGAGATTACTGAAGTCAGAAGGCAATGATATCTTCAAAAGACTAAAAGAAAAAGAAACTATATGCCAACTTAAAATTCCACAACCAGTGAACAAATCCATCAAAAGAATGAAAGTGAAATAGATACCTTTGGACTAACAAAACTGAAAGAAATTATCACTAGCAGAGCCACACTAAACTTAATAGTAAATGATGCTTGTCAAGCAGAAGCGAATAAACCCCAATGTGTTCCAAATTTAATTAACACATCTAAATAACCCATTAGTCAAAGGAAAAAAATCAACAAAATTAAATAACATTTTAAACTACATAGTAAATTACTACATACTGAACCTGTGGGAATAGAGCCAAAGGTACTTAGAATAACAAATACGTGTTAGAAATTGAGAACAGCTAAAAACTAAAAAGCTAAGTACATATGTGAAGACATTAAGAGAAAAATAAACCCAAAGAAAATTAAAAGAAAATATTAGTAAGATAGAAATGAAAGAGAAAAGATGATTAACAAAGGGACCAGTTGGATATTTGAGAAGATTAATAAAATATCTAAAACCTTTGATGAAAGCTGATGAATAAAACACATAACTGCACATTATAAAGACAGGATATTTCAATCAACTTTATACTAAAAAGTTTAACCTTTTAGGCAAATTGGAAATATTTTCAAAAAAGGTCCAACTGATCAAAACTGTCGCAAGAAATACAAAGCCTGAATAGTCAGTCCTGTAACAAACTGGATCAGTAATTTAAAACCTCCCCACAGTAAAAAATAAACTGCAGGCCCACATAGCTTCACCAGCAAGCTCTCCCCAAAATTTAAGGAAACAGTCAACATTTCGTACAAAGATTTAAGGATAGATTATATAAACGCTGCCCGAGAACAGTAACAAAGGGAACCTTCTTCAACGTGTGGAGTTTAGAATGAGCCAAATAAAAAAACACAACTAAGAGGCCAGTTGTGGTGGCCCACGTTTGTAATCCTGGTACTCAGAAGGCAGAGGCAGGAAGATCAAAGCAAGTTTGAGGCCAGTCTGGTCTACATAGTGAGTTCTAGGCTATCTGGACCCACACAGTGAGACCTTGTCTCCAAAAAAGAAAAGGAAGGAGAGAAGGAAGGAAGGAAGGAAGGAAGGAAGGAAGGAAGGAAGGAAGGAAGGAATTGGAAGAAAACATAACTAATTTGGAACAATCACTTTGAGAAAAATACCCTTAGCTTAATGTCATATTTCTCTTTTGCACAATTAATTGTGTCTTTCCACAATTAAACAGAATGAATAAATTCTGGTGTCTTGTTGCACAGCATGGGGACTATTACTGTTAGGTGCCGTCAAGTCAGTGTCCAACTCATAATGACCCTATGTACAACAGGTGAAACAGTATTGCTACCGCTTCTCTGCTATTCATAGGATTTTCAATGGCAGATTATTTTTGGGGGTGGAGTGGGTTGCTGAATCCTTCTCCCAAACCTACAGCACCTGGTGTTCCTAGGCCGTCTCCAAACCAAGTAACAATAATACATTGTATATGTTTCAAAATGGCTAGAAGAGTTACTTTCTGTTTGCTTGATTGTGTGGGTTTGCTTGTTTTTAAAGAGGATCTTGCTATAGGTCCCAGGCTGGCCTTGAACTCATGATCTTCCTGCCTATACCTCCCAAATACTGGGATTACAAGGGTGCGCCTCCACTAATAGCTAGAATTTTAAATGTTCTTAACGGGGCTGGGATTTAGCTCAGTTGGTAGAGCGCTGCTCTGCAGTCTCTGAGGCTCTGAGTTCGATTCCCAGCACCACAAAAATGGGAGCAGGACCTGGCAATCCACTCCCAAGGCGATCCCGAAACTGTCAGCCATTGAAAACCCTATGAGGGTCGCTATGAGTCGGATACCGACTCCATGGCACCTAACAACAACAACAACAACACCACAAAGAAATGACAAATGCTTAAGGTGAAAGGTATGCGAATTACCCTGATTTGATGATTACACAAAGTATGCATGAATCAAAACATTGTACCCCCATATACACAAAGGAATACTACTCAGCAATTAAGAAAAATGAAATAAGGTTATTCGCAGCAAAATGGATGGAATTAGAGAAAATTATTCAAAGTGAACAAACACAAGCTCAGAAAGAGAAACACCACATGTTCTCACTCATATGTGGGAGATGGATCAAAATTATAAGAAGGAAAAATCCTATTTAAAGGTCGGATCAAAATAAAAAGAAAAAAAAAAGCTAAGAATGGTGTCAATATAAATGTTCTAGAAAATGCATGCAATTGTTCTGACAAGATAAAAACAAAGTTCACTACAGGGATAGTTTCTACCTTAAACAGAACTGGAACCCAAGGACATATAGAAAAATATTACCAAGTAAATGATAGAGAAGACTTAGATGGGGAAGGTGGGAGAGGGGGAAGCATACAAGAGGGTAAGGGGGAATCTATATGAAAAATGTACATCAAAATGCATATATGGAAATGTCAGAATGAAAAGCATGTCAGAATGAATCACATTAAGGTGCACATTAAAAATTTCCAATAAAAAAACTGTACCCTCTAAATGTGTGTAACTATTATGTGTCAGCCAAAACTAAAATTAGGAAAATGAAATAAAAGATAAATAAAACAGAAGACCAACAGAGAGACAGGCAGTCTCCCTACCAAGCCAGCTGGAAGCATGGGTTTTTAGAGTCACAAAACTTGGGTTTCAATTTTCACTCTACCGCTTTCTTGTACTGCAGGCTAGACAGTGTTTTAGTCAAGTCTCGTTTTCTCCACTGCAAAATAAGAATTCTATATACAAGGATGAGAAAAGATATATTTAAAGTGTCAGGTCACATAAGAGAAGGGCAGTAAATGCAAATTGTTTTTGTAATTATTGCTGCTGTAAGTGGAAAGTGGGCATCTTCCCATTTTTATTAATAAGTTTACAGTCTTGAAGTGGGATACCAAGTTCTGAATAAAGGCCTTACCAGCCATTCAGTTAATAAAAAATGGACCACCAAGAACTATCTCACTTGAGATCATTAAGAGGGGACAATTCCTACAGAACCCTCAATAACTTTTTCTGGCCAATCAATTTTTCTAACTGACACATAAAATTATACGTATTTATGAGGTATGATGTGATGTTTCAATACATGTAGACGTCGTATAATGTTCAAATCAAACATTTACTATTTTGGTGAAAACACTCAATATTCTTTCTTCTAGCTTTTTTTGAAATATACAATACATTATCATTTGTAGTCACCCTGCTGTGCAACTCTCAATAAATTACATTTAACATGTTCAATAAGTAAATGGCTTTACCAAGCTACTCCAATAGTTCTTTTCTGAAAAGAATTATAAGAATCCCTTTTACATACACATGTGAAGTGATCACAGTATAACTTTTACATAAAAAGTACCAAAGAGATCGGTGTGGTGGTGCACACCTGTGATCCCAGCACTCAGGAGGCAGAGGCAGGAGAATCACAAATTCAAGGCAAGCCTGGGCTACAAATCAAGACCTTGTCTAAAAAACAACCACCAAAACCAAAACAAAACAAGAGCATGTGCTTAAGCATTTGTAAGGCCCTGGATTCAATCCCAAACAACCAAAAGAAAGAAGAAGAAGAAGGAGGAGGAGGAGGAGAAGGAGGAGGAGGAGGAGGAGAAGGAGGAGGAGGAGGAGGAGGAGGAGGAGAAGAAGAAGAAGAAAAAAGGAGAGAAATGTTGCCCATCAATAATTTATCATTCATTCACATTAGTTCAAATGTGTTCAAAAACCTTCATCATGGCAGCACAAGCTAACCACAAGCTCTCATTCTCTGGGGTCATCTTAGCCCTATGTGTTTACAGCACAAGCAACCATAGACCATGGAGGATCCACTCAACATTGGAGAAATAGTGTGGAAAGATGAGAAAAAAATGTGTTTATGGTTCAAACAAATCTGCGTTCTCATCCTCGTTCTGCCACTGGGTAATCAGGTATCCTATTTAAGCTTCAGTGCCCCAAGCTGCCCAACTGGAATAAAACCAACCTCACAGAGCTGTAGTTTGGAAATTCTTCACTGAAAGATGGTGGAGGTTGTCATTCTCCTTAGTGAAGCCACCTCTTAACTCAGATCCGGTATTCTATGCCACTAGATGGGGCCTGCTTCCTCACAAAGATGATTCCTTATTCAGTGTTTTAATACCAGTCATTAATGAGACACCCACTGCTGTATGTGCCTGCAGCCATAGCCCTGTGGCATCCGATCCTGTCAGACCTCGGAAGCTAAGCAGGGTTGGGCCTGATTAGTACTTGGATGGGAGACCACCTGGGAACACCAAGTGCTGTAGGCTTGGGAGAAGGACCCGGCAACCCACTCCCAAAAATCAGTCTGCCCTTGAAAACCATATGAACAGGAGAGAAGCACTGACAATAGTGTTTCCCCTGTTGTATGTAGGGTCGCTATGAGTCGGATACCGACTACACGGCACCTAACAACAACAACACTGCTGTATGTGTAACTCAGACATGGGGAGGAGCTGTGAGACCAAGACATAACAGGCCCTCTTGTTATGAGCTGCTGCATCTACCTAAACTTACATGTTCACATCATTTTAAAAATCATCAGCGCAAGGTAGTTAACTATTCAGGATTTGGTCAGCATAAAGATTTTTAAACTCAAATTAAGATAAATCCATCATTTCAGGATAGACACTTCAAGGGCAAATATTTCATCACTATGACCAAATATGCATGGATTCCTCATAAGTCTCTGGCTACAACACCACTGATTTCTTCAGTAATTCTGATTCAGTCGTTCATTCAACTTCCCTGCCATATGGCTTTCAAATCTAAGAGTGGGATTTAAGCAAATTGAAAATTGACTTTTTACTGCATTAAATTTTCAATTAAAAATTGTTTTACACATACATGCTAGCTGGATACCCTAGAGCAGGGATCAGTGTCCTTTTTCTATGAAGGGTCAGACAGTAAGTATTTTTGACTGTGCTGGCCACACAGGCCCTGTTATAACTATTCAACTCTGCCCTTACAGTCAGAGATAAAAGAATGAGTATGGCTGTTTTTCAATAAAACTTTATTTACCAAAACAGGCACTAAAGTCAGATTTGGCTCTACCCAAATACCTTAGTTTGCCTGTTCCTGCCCTAAAATAGTGAAGGGACTACATTTTAAGCAGCAAGAATCTAAATAAGGAATTCTTAATGCTGACTGCATAATGCAATCACCTGGGCAGCTTAAACATGCATAAGCATGCAAACACACACAAACATACACAAAAAGGCCTATGTCCTACCTTGGATCAACTCTATCAGAAATTCAAGGTGGAGCACAGGAATCTATACTTTGTAAAAACATCTCTAGGTGATCCTAATGTGCAGTTAGGGTTGAGATGACCACATTAAAAGATGGCAAAGACACATAATTGAAAGCCAGGGATGTAACTCAGTGGTATAGTGCTTGCTTAGCATGTGTCAGGTCTGGGGTTCAATTCCCAGCTCTGCCAAAATAAAAGTAACATGATTTTAAGTACTTTGTAATCAAAAGATTGCCTTAATAATTATGTGGCCTTTTTTCTTTTCTTCTTTTCTTGCAGTATTTTGGGGTTGAACCCAGTAAAACAAGAATAAGGAAATAACTCATTAGGGCATTTGAGGGGACATTTAGTCTTAATTTACCTTTTAGCTAATTTATATTGTGCTCCTATTTTGCTCTATATAGTTATCTATGGTTATTTTTTTATTTTGCAGTACTTGGAGGTTGAACCCAGGGCCTCATACACACTTTCCATGTGCTCTGCACTGAGCTGCACCCCCAACTCAGTTTTTATTTAGAGTCAGGGTCTCACTAAGTTATGCAGGCTGCCTCTGGCCTCAAACCTGTGATCCTCCAGCCTCCACCTCCCAAATTGCTGGGATTACAGGTGTGAACCACTGTGACCAGCTATGTGGCCTTTTTTCTGTTCAACTAAAAAGAGAAAGAAAACTCAGGTGAAGAGCAAAACCCAAGCGATTCAAGCTGTTATTTAAAGAATTTCATGATCAAGGATTATTTGATATAACAGAATTAAAAAAGACATGCAATTAACTTCTCTAGAACACTGAATTTTATCTGAAGAGCATATTAGGAAATTGTCATGCTAGCAAAAGAAATGAAATGACACTGCTTTATCTCAGGGCTTTGCAATTTCTCCAATTTCTCTTGTGATTTTATCCAAACTTAACAGTGCATTACAAAGTCACTCAAAATGTAACATTTTAAATTACTCTATATCATAAAGAAAAGTACCCCTAATAAAAAGCAGTATCAAAAGCATGTCTTAGGTTTTTCTGTATCCTCCATTTTGTACAAAAATTATTCCTACCCAAGTGCTAGGGCTTTCTTGCTTTATTTTCCAAATTATTCCTATAGAAAATAAGTTGGTATTGTAGCAGTATTTTCCCTGCCATGACATTATTTTCTATTGGTTTATTCTAGGGTTCTTTTGCACATAGCAACCACATAAATATCTGTTACAAGCTACTCAAAGGACTAAGATCCTTGGCAATATCTAGGGATGAAAATATCTTAAAAGAAAACTGATCATAGTTAGGTGGGGGATTCACATCCAGAAAGCACCCATAAAGGAACAATTGATTACTTCTCTTAAACTCCTCCTGTAATGAAACTTACCAGAAATGAGAATTATATGTGTGTGCATGTGCACACACAAAATACATGGATACATACATATATGTACACACATACACTATTTAAAAACACATAGAAGATGGGTGTGGTAGCATACACCTGTAATACCAGTGACTCAGGAGGTAGCAAAGGATCGCCAAAGGGAGCCTGCATAACTTAGGGAGGCCATGAATCTAAATAAAAAATACAAAATGGGCCTGGGATGTAGTCCAGTGGTAGAGCACCTGCAAAGTATGTGAGGCCCTGGGTTCAACCTCCAAGTACAGCAAAAACAAAACAAGACAAAACAGAAAAACACATAACCATATAGAACAAAGTATGAGCAACAGTAAATTAGATAAAAGGTAAATTAAGACTAAACGCCCCCAAAAGCCCTAATGCGTTATTTCTTTATTTGTGTTTTACTGTTTACTCTCAAGCCTATTCATAGTGAAAGACAATAAAGAAGGCTGATAAACAGTAGAATAGGTGATTTTGTCCAATTTGTATCCACCAATAGGTTGCCCTAGTCTAATGATTCACAATTTCTTTGTGGGGTTTGCAATGAATCACCCCATAGCAGATTTGCTTTCTTTGATAAGGAAGCTGTATAATTTGACTGTAAAGGGCACACAGCCCACCCTAAGACAGTACCCTAGGGAAAGAAGATATATAAAAATATATACTGGGGATAGGGTATAGCTTAAGAGTAGAACATATGCTTAGAATGTGGGAGGCCCTGGGTTCTATGACTTTTTTTCCTGTAGTACTGGGGGTTGAACTCAGGGCCTGTGAATGCCAGGCAAATTCTCTAGCACAGAACTGTACCTCCAACCTCTCATTTTTTATTTTAAGACAGGGTCTCGCTAAGGTATGTAGGTTGCCTCTGGATAACTCACTATTCTACTGCCTCAACCTCTCGAGTGCTGGGATTACAGGCATATGCCACAGCACCCAGCTTGTAAATGATTTTCAAATACCACTTCATTCAGTGTCCACCGTCCTACCAGTGAATTAGGCCCTCTGACACACAATCTACCCAAAAGGAAACCAAAGAAGATTACCATCAAAGATCAGAGACAAGTACCAAAAAAGATTCTTCAAAGATTTATCATTTTGTTTCAAAGACTTGAAATGTTATGTGTTAGGTTACTTGTAATACTGCTTTAGCTTGATCTTGTAAAATGGAAGTATTGAAATAAACCAAACAAAATGTCATGGATCAACAGTTTGTAATCCAGATTAAATCTTCTAGTTTAACTCTTAGAAGTCTGAAATATAGTCTTGTAATCCACTTCTAAATCATTACTGTTGTAACTATGTTTTTTTTCAGTACTGAGGACTGAACCTAGGACTTGCATATGTTAGACAAGTACTCTATCACTGAACTACATCTCTAGCCATTGGTTTTTTGACAGGGTCTTGCTATGTAGCTCAGGCTGGCCTTGGACTCATGATCCTCATTCTGCTGCATCTGCCTCTACTTCCCTCTTCCCTCATGCCAGGATTACAGGTGTGTGTCAACTTATACTTATTTTTAAATACTGTGTTGTTGTTGTTGTTGTTAGGTGCCGTCGAGTCGGTATCCGACTCATAGCGACCCTCACAGGGTTTTCAATGGCTGAGTGCTTCGGGATTTCCTTGGGAGTGGATTGCCAGGTCCTTCTCCCATTTTTGCGGTGCTGGGAATTGAACTCGGGGCCTCAGAGACTGCAGCGCAGTGCTCTACCCACTGAGCTAAATCCCAGCCCTTAAATACTGTAAATACTTTAAAAAGGGATTTTAAAAAATTTTTAACTAAGAATTATTGACTTATTCATTACAGTCACATTAAAAGGCAAATAATAGAGCCATGTGTGGCAGCAAACATGTGTAATCCCAGCACTCAGGAGGCAGGGGTAGGAGGGTCTTGTATTAAAGGCCAGCCTGGGTTACATAGGGAGACCTGGTCTCAAAAACAAGAGCAAATAACAATTCAAAACAAAAGCTTTGGTAGAGCAAGAGCTTAGCATGCATGAGGATGAGGCCCTAGTTGAAATCCCAGTACCAAAAAACAAAACAAAACAAAAAAATGAAAAAACCCCCACCCTTTTCTTTCAAGACGTCATTTTGTAAGAAACATTTATTATCCATGCTATTCAAATTTTAGTATGTATGACTCTCCTGGGGATATTGTTAAAATGCAGAAACTGACTCAGTAGTTTTAAGATGTGAATGGTGCTCATGGTCTCTTAAACCACCCTTTAGTAATAGAAATTTTACAATAACCATCTGAGATAATTTGAA
This sequence comes from Pedetes capensis, assembly GCA_007922755.1. Lineage (NCBI taxonomy): Eukaryota > Metazoa > Chordata > Mammalia > Rodentia > Pedetidae > Pedetes > Pedetes capensis. The sequence goes on from VMDO01028357.1 coordinate 13,647, forward strand.
TGTTGTTCCCTCTAAACTTCATGCAGAAACTTAATCTCCAGTGCAATAGTATTAAAAGGTGGAATCTTTGCAGGTGACTAGGCCATAAGGGCTCTGCCTAACGCAATGGATTGTTGTTGTTGTTGTTGTTAGGTGCTGTCGAGTCGGTACCCGACTCATAGCGACCCTCATAGGGTTTTCAATGGCTGACTGTTTCGGGATTGCCTTGGGAGTGGATTACCAGGCCCTTCTCCCATTTTTGCGGTGCTGGGAATTGAACTTGGGACCTCAGAGACTGCAGCGCAGTGCTCTACCAACTGAGCCAAATCCCAGCCCTAACGCAATGGATTAGTTCCCTTGTAAAAAGGCTTGAGGGAGACTGCTTGGCCCTTTTTGCCCTTCTGCCATGTGGGAGACAGATGCAAAATGCCATTTAAGGAGCAGAGAGCAACCCTCACCAGACAACAAATCTGATAGCTCCATGATCTTGCACTTCTGTAAATTTCTATTATTTATAAATTACCCAGTCTAAATAGTTTCTTATCACAGCCCTTGGGAAGTAGGGCCAGGAATTTTCAATTAGCTCCCAAGTAATTACACACTTTTTACAAGGATTTAGGCTAAAGAATAGCTCAATAGTAGAGCACTTGCCTAGCATACACGAGGCCCTTGTGGTTGGGGCACAGAAAAAATAATAAAAACAATAAAAATAAAAGGATTTAGAATATAATCCTTGAATTCTGCCTATCTTTTCTGTAAAGACTAGAAAATCCAAAGCACTGTATACACTTGAGTTAAAATCCAAGAAAGTTGAGTTCCACTGAAATAGCATCACCAAAATAGCACATTTGGTACCATGGCAAAATTACATCTTTAGAGGGAATTAGCATTTGCTGGCAGTCTACTTATTATGATGTGTCAGGCAATGTATACCATGCTTTCCATACATCATTTCACTTAATCCTTCCATTTCACAGAGGCAGCACATGATGACAAAGCCCTTATGTAAGGTCAGAATCAAAATTCAAAACTGACCAGCCTAGGCCAGGTGCATGGGTGCACCTGTAGTCCCAACTACTCAGGAGGCTCAGGCGTAAGGACCAACCTGAGCAACAATGTGAGACTCTGTCTCAAAATTAAAAAGTAAACAAAAATTCTAACCAGCTTGTCTATATCTACTACTTACATATATATATTTTATGTTCCACCTCTGATCATCTCACTCCCACCCTGGTGGTAGATGGGATTATTATTCCCAACTATTCTTACCTCTCTCCCTATAATAGGATTATATATCTCTGTCTATTGTCATGGAGAAGTGCATGTCCTCACTTCATTGACTTCAGGGTTGACTCCATGACACACTTTGACCAGTATAAGTGGGCAGGTATGATGCTGACTAACTTCAAGTTAGAGGTTCTAACTAAGTTTCCTAGTTTGGACTTCTTGTTGTTGTTGCTGTTGTTGTTGTTGTTGTTGTTAGGTGCCTCATGGCGACCCTCATAGGGTGTTCAATGGCTAACTGTCAACCCTCATGGGGTTTTCAATGGCTGACTGTCTCATGATTGCCTAGGGAGTGAATGTGCTATGTCCTCCCATTTTTCCAGCTCTGGGAATCAAACTAGGGACCACACAGACTGTAGAGTGGCACTCTACCAACTAAGCTAAATCCCACCCCAGTTTGGACTTGGCCCTCTTATTTCCCTCCTCTCCACCAAATGGCACATCAAAGATAGGAATCGTTTTTTGTTTTCAATATTTCTTTTAATAATAAAAAACTAGGCTGGGTAAAGTGGCAAAAACTTATAATCCCAGTGACTTGGGGGGTGGAGGCATGAGGATCTCAAGTTTAAGGCCAAAGGCAGCCTACATAATTTAGCAAGACCCTGTCTGAAAGTAAAACATAAAAAAGGGTATGGAGGGGTAGTTCAGTGGGAGAAGAATGCAGGAGGCCCTGGGTTCAACAAAATAAACTCCAAAGATACATAATAAAATGAGGAGATACATAATGTAAAATGAAAATAGTATATTATGACTATGATTGCAGCTATGACAAACTCCAACATACATATGCAGAGGGGAAAAAAGACTGAAAGGAAATATATGCTAAAATACAACGAAAATTTCATTGCAATTATCATTATTGATTTTCTAAGTGTATTAGTGTAATATTGCTTTAATAACATAGGCATTCATCTTCACCTTTCAAAATTCCAAGCAAGACATTGTAAAGTATAGCTTTAAACAGTATAAACCATGAGCATGGCTTTGCAAAAGTGCAAATACCACGCCTCAGGATTTTGCTCTTTATTGTGCAATTAAACCTCAGGGTCATCAGTTACTAGCAACATGACCTTGTGTAAGTTAACCACTCTGCAGGTTTCCTCACCAATAAAAGGATTTAATATCTACTTCTTGGCCTATTTAGCACATTAAATAAGGTGATATATATATATAGATATATATAGATATAGATATAGATATAGATATAGATATATGGAGTAGGACCTGGCGAGCCACTCCCAAAACAACTAGCCATTGAAAACCCTATGAATAGCAAAACGACACTGTCAGATATAGTGCCCGAAAATGAGGCCCACAGGTTGGAAGGCACTCAAAAGACTACTTGGGAAGAGTTGCCTCCTCAAAGTAGAGTCTACCGTGGTGACGGAAATGGAGGTGCTCAACTTGCTGATGTGGCACGACTCAAAATGAGGAGAAACAACTGTAAACATCCATTAATAATTGGAACATGGAATGTACGTGGTATGAATCTAGGCAAATGAGAAATCGTTAAAAGAGAAATGGAGCGCATAAACATTGACATTCTACACATCAGTGAGCTAAAATGGACTGGCATAGGCCATTTTGAGTCAGACAATCATATGGTCTACTATGCTGGGAATGATAAACTAAAGAGAAATGGGGTTGCATTCATCATCAAAAAAGACATTTCAAGATCTGTCCTGAAATACAATGTTGTCAGTGATAGAATAATATCCATACGCCTACAAGGAAGGCCAGTTAATATAACTATTATTCAAATTGATGCACCCACCACTAAGGCCACAAATGAAGAAAGGGAAGACGTCTATCAGCTTCTGCAATCTGAACGCCAATATTTGAAAACCAAAGAGATTTCCTTCATTTCTTTAGGTTCTTTTTCAAAACTGTAGAAATAACTACATAAATCAGGGTTTGAACTAAGGAAGGTACCTGGTCTTAGTTGTGGTTTTACCTTGAAGCAGCTCTGTTACCCTCAGTAAGTAAGTTAAACTTCCTAAGCTGCATGTTTACAAGAAGAGAATTTCATAAGATGATTTTACTGTCCCTTCTGGCTCTATGTTTCAATGGCTTCCATCATACCTTGAACAATGTCAAGCTCAGCTACCAAAATGAAAACAAACAACAAAAAAGCCCTGAGGTGTATAATTTAAATATCTTTGAGCCATTTTCACATCTTGCTTTTTTGACAGCGACAGCCACAACAAACAGATGGCTACTGCTGACAAGGACTGCGTCATTACTTCTAAATGATAACTGATGTTTTTAAAGCTCTTTACTGTTTAGAAAGTGCCTTCACACATGAAGCAGTTTTACTTGATCCCCAGAATAGCCCTATAAGCCAGGAAAGGTTACTTACTATTCTATCCATTTACCAGTTGAAGAAACGGAGACTTATAGAGGTTCATGAATTGCCCAATGCCCCAAAGCAGATGAATGACAACACTGAGACTTAAATCCCACTACTCATGGTTAAAAATTACTGTTCTTATTGATGTTCACACTGTTTCTTAAACGCTAATATACAATGCCTTGTTTTCCCATTAGGTGTCACAAACACACAAAATTTAAAAGAATCAAAAAGAAATTCGCATGCTTTTCTTTTACTTAGTCTTGGCAATATAGTTTATTGAAATCCAAGTACAATCTTAATTTCAAAGTGATGAATGATTCATTGCAACCCAAAGGGCAGAGACACAAAGGATAAGGATTCAACTACAGCCATGCACTGCCATAAGGATGTTTCTGTCAATAATGAGATCTGAAAACTTCCTACCAGTCTTTTTTTTTTTTTTTTTTTTTGCGGTACTGGGGGTTGAACCCAGGGCCTCTCGCCTGCATGCTCTGCAAGTGCTGGACCACTGAGCTGCACCTCAGCCCTTTTTTTTTTTTTTACTTTTTGAGACAGGGTCTCGCTAAATTACGCAGACTGCCTCTGGTCTCGAACCTGCGATCCTCCCACCTCCGCCTCCCAAGCCACTGGGATTACAGGCACTGGGATTACAGGCGTGCGCCACCACGACCGGCCTCTTCCTACCAGTCTTAACTGTAGCACAATGCATTAGTCACATGCTTGTGGTGATGCTGGTATGAATAAACCACTGCACTGCCAGTCATATAAAAGTGTGACACGTATAATTATGTACAGTGGCTATACCACCTCGGTTTGTGTAAGTACACTCTATGATGTTCATACAATGACAAAATCACCTAACGACACATTTCTCAGAACTTGTTGTTTGATGCCGTCAAGCCGGTGTTCACCTCATAGTGACTTTATGTGCAACAGACAAAATAGTATTGTTGGTGCTTCTCTACTATTCATAGGATTTTCGATGGCCGATTGTTTTTTGGGAATGGGTTGCCAGGTCATTCTCCCAAGGCTACAGCACCTGGTGTTCCCAGGCAGTTTCCCATCCAAGTACTAACCAGGTCCAACTCTGCTTAGCTTCCAAGATCTGACGGGATCAGACCCCACAGTGGTACTGCTGCAGACTCTCAGAACTTATCCATTTCATTAGGTGACACATGACTGTATTTCAATGGTCTTATTCTCAAAACGAAGAAATTGAGGTCTCTTCCAGGAAAATGGCTTGGCGAATGGATGCAAAACCAACAGTAGAACTCAGAGCCTCCACCAGCCCTGGGACTCTTAGCCTGGCCAACTCCTACCCAGCTTCAAATAAAAATGAACAACAGAATTGCTCTTTAGCAATGAAATGGCTCAAATTTAAGCAATTTGAGGGGCTTATTCTCGATTTTACATGTGCCAGCCATATGGATACTGTGTATTAGTGGTAGTAGATTCTCTGGAGGAAATTATCAATTCTATCTGACATGGTTTATGGAGAAAAATAGTCTGAGACTTCCGTTAGACTGTGAGGACTCAAAGAGAAGAATCCAAGAGGAAGGAAGCCTTTTTGAGGTAAACCTATAATCTGATTTCCTTCCCTCAGGGCACCTGGGAATTCTATGTGCATACTGCTGAGACTTGCTATGAAAAAAGATTTCTAGGGATGAAAAGACCCAGCAAAGCTTTATGGTGAACATTCAAAGCAGAAGGTAGTACTACCATTTGCTTAGTTCTGGGGCTGGGAGAGGGAGTCTGAGATATTAGGCTGAGGGTTTCTAGAAGGCAGAGGGAAATCTACAGTTTCAGTATTTCAGAGACATTTTATTTGGGTATGAGTGTTCTCTCAAATCCATCACTAGTTGCACAAATTTGAAACTAAAGGAGCAGGAAGATAAACTCAAGATCTCCATAGGGTAGCACTGAGTCTCCCACACTGTTTCAGACCTAAGATTAAAAGCCTCCAGGCTTCCATCAAAAGCCCAGGAGATGTCGGTTGCTGTGGCACATGCTTGTAATCCCAGATACTAGAGAGGCTGAGGCAGGAGAATCACAAGTTCAAGGCCAGAGGTAGCCTGTGCTAACTTAATGTCTCAAAATAAAAAATAATAAAAGGGGTTGGGAGTGTGGTTCAGTGGCACAGCACTTACCTAGCTTGCATGAGGCCCTGGGTTCAACTCCCAGTACTGCAAAAAAGTTAAAAAGCCAAGGAGATGCTGAGCATGCTGGCACAAGCCTGTAACCCCAGCAAGCTGGAAAACAGAAACAGAAGGAACTCCACTTCTAGGCCAGTTTGGGATATATGACTCTAATTAATTAATTAAGTAAGTCCCTGGAGACCCAGAGGAACACAGGCAACCATAGGTGTATTGAATCTTCCTAAAACCATAACCTGGCCTTGATTTACCTCATTTTCAATAGAGTGAAGGTGATCAGTCACTCACTGTATTTACCTAATAGAGGAAAGGCATAAAATATTTACTGGAGAAAGATATAATCTAGCACTAATAGGTTCTTTTAGACACACTGTCTAATATAAAATATGATAAGAGAACTGCAAAATGTAAGCAACATTCAAGAGGAAAAAAAAGACTATAAATGCAGACTCATAGATGATCCAGATGTTGGATTAGTAGACAAGCTCTTTAAAAAAATGATTAAAGAAAATAAGAGAAAAAAGAGGAAATAGATTTTTAAAAGTGGAGAATTTCAACAGAGATTAGAATCTTTAAAAAAATAATCAAGTGAACCAGGACTGGTAGTATATACCTATAATCCCAGCACTGGGGAGATAGAGGCAGGAAGATTACAAATTCAAGGCCATCTTAGGCTACATAGTAAGACCCTGTCTCAAAAAACTAAAACATTCAAGTGGACATCCTAGAAAAATAAAATATCTGAAATTAAGAAAAATACAGGGGCAGGCCCAGTGTGGTGGTGCATGCCTATAATCCCAGCGACTCAGGAGGCAGGGGCAGGAGGATTGCAAGTTTGAGGCCAGAGGCAGCCTGTCCAACTTAGTGAGACTCTTGTCTCAAAACAAAGAATAAAAAAATGATCTGGGAGGCCCTGGGTTCAACCCCCAAGTACCACAAATAAATAAACAAACAAACAAACAAATAAAACCCAAAGAGAAAAGGAAGCCAGAGGACAATCATAAAAAACGTCAAAGGGTCCCGTGAGACCCTCTGGAGAACCAGAAGGAGAGACAGAATAGGGCAGAAGCACTATTCAAAGAGACAATGGCTGAGAATTTTCCAATACTGATGAAAGGCATCATCCTTCAAATTCAAAGAGATCAATAACCCAAAGCAAGATGAATAGACAAGAAAAATCATACCTGTACTTCTCAATTTCAAATGCTTAGTAAAAGAACATGGCAAGAACCACAGAAGCCATATAGCAGCATTCAACTGAGTCTACTACAATTTAGCCTTCTCTTAGAGAGGTTACAATAAAGAAGATAGTTGCGGGGGGTGCTCTCCCCAAGTCAACAAGTTATATTCTTTGTTAGTGGAGTTGTAGTCACTGTTCTTGCCCAAGTACAGGAAAACTCCACAATAACATAAATTTCAATACACTGTGGTGGATGTCTGCCTGGACACGTTTTATTAACACAGTAATGCAACTCTACATTTTATGCAACCAAGTTTTTTGAATTCCAGTAACTGGAATGTCAGAATAAAAAGGGACTTCAGAGGTCAACAGTCCAACCCTTATGTTACAGATGACAATATTGAAGTCTAGAGCAATAAAAATCATGCGCCTAACCACCTAACAACAATAACAAGCCATTGAAGCTACTTAGAAGCTGGCTGGAGACCAAAACAGCAGCCTCCTGACTTTACGTCCAGCCTCCTAAGTCCAACACCAGGCCAGTCCAAGGTGGTATCTACACAAAGCTCTTGGTGAAATATTTTGTAAGCATATGTTTTCCCTGACTGATGCAAAATGCAGCACACAAAGGTACTCATTCACTCTAGCCATATAGGTATGTAAATCTGCTATCATCATTTAGAGCCTCTAATACACTCACGCACACACATGCACAACCACATTTGATGTTCTCAGTCAGAGCAAGAATGTGTGTCAAAGGTATAGAGAAAAAGATGTAGCCAAGACTATCATTTAAACCTCAATAGTCAGGTTATCTCTGTGAGTCTGCAGGCCTCCCTCCATAATGTGGGTTAAGAAGATGAATAATAACACACATAATGATTACTAGAGGAAAAGGTCCCACATTGTTGTCCCTGGAAGTAAGAAAGGGACAACAGCTGATCTTCTCTGCATGGATTCTTTGTCACCAGGGCACAAGGTGTTCCCTCAGTGCACATGGCATTTGACTTTACACAGCTGTTCCAAGGGAAAATATCATCTGTTCTTTCAATCCTGCATAAATTTGAGGCATCGGGATTAGCTAAAACCATCATCCCCCTTCCTCCTGAGGAAATTCGTTAAGACTCCATTGTCTTCCTTCACTATATTTTCCCGTTCAAATACCTGCCAGGTTTTGTTTTGGTTAGCACTGCCAAAACACAGTCCAAGACCCTCCTGCACACACAGCTGGGCTATTGGATAAGCAAAGCACCTTCTGTCGCCACAGATGCTGTCCTCAGGGTCCAAGCCTATGTCCAGAAACCAAGCATACCAACAATGCTATGACAACAACAACAAAAAAAACCTTTGCTAACATCACTAATCAGGAACAGAATATTAATGAAACATGCAAGTCATTTTAAACACTTGAAATCATTCTAAAAAAGTTTTTTTCTAGATATTGTACATATGCACAATAAAACACACAAATTGAGTATCTACTATGTATTTATACATTAGTAAATATAACTTAGGAGAAGGACCCGGAAACCCATTCCCAAAAATCAATCCACCATTGAAAACCCTATGAACAGCAGAGAAGCACTGACAATAGTGTTTCACCTGTTGTATGTAGGGTCACTACGAGTGGATACTGACTCGATGGCACCTAACAACAACAACAACAAATATAACTTAGGAAAAGTTTCCATTATACATGTTGCAAAGCACCCCTTCAGAAAAACAAAGCATGAGTACTCATAAATATTATCTCAATTAGTATCCTATATCAGTATGTTAAGATACCTTAATTTGACAAATTATCAATAGACAGATAAAAATATTGATTTACTAACTCAAATTGTTGTGGTCTTCTAAAAATATTGTACTACGGTCATCTGAGTTTGTTAACATATTAAGTGGAAAACAAATGTTACACAGAGATCCAATAAGAAATTGATCTATGAGTAGGCATGGTGAGATAAGAACTATATCTTTTGTTCTCTAAAAAATAAAATGAGGAGTTGGGCGCGGTGGTACACACTCCCAGCAACTAGGGAGGCAGAGGCAAGAGGATTGCAAGTTCGAGGCCAGAGGCAGTCTGCATAATTTAGCAAGACCCTGTTTCAAAAAGTAAAAAAAAAAAAATGGGCTAAGGGTGCAGCTCAGTGGTATAGCACTTGCAAAACATGCAAGCACGAGGCCCTGGGTTCAACCCCCAATACCGCAAAAAATAAATAAATAAATAAAATGAGGCCAGATGTGGTAGTACACACCTGTAACCCCAGTATTCGGGAGGCAGAGGCAGGAGGATGACAAGTTTGAGATAGCCTGGACTACACAGTAAGTTCGAGGCCATCCTAAGCTACATAGCAAGATCCTATGGGGGAGATAAAAAAAAGAAGAAGAAAACAAAAGCATGCCATAAGAAAACCTTTTGAGAGCCGGGAATGGTGGCAGACACATGTAATACCAGCACGTGGGAGGCTGAGGCAGGAGGTTAAGGCAGGAGGATCATCATAAATTCAAGACCAGTCTGGTCTTCATAGTGAGTCCCAGGACAGCCTCAGCTACAGAGTGAGACTGTGACCCCCAAAAAAGAAAGAAAAAAGAATATTGTGAGATTATTTTAACGTAAGGTAAAATTATATTGTTTTGTTTTTGTTTTTGTTTCTTTTGTGGAGACAGGGTCTAGCTGACCCCAGGCTGGCCTCCCTCCTAGGTCAGCCTTGAACTCACCATCCATCCTCCGGCCTTAACCACCCATGTACCAGGATTACAGGCATTAGCCACCATACCACCTATTATTCTATTCTCATCTATAAATACTACAGCTTGTTATTTTGTTAAAGGATTATGCAGAGAGTGGATTTTTTTTATGCCTCCAGCTGTATCTGTGGCCTAAGAGTAGTTTAAGGAAGTGAGAGGTCACTGTGTGGTCATAGGAAGGTCTAAAGGCCTTTTAAAGTGCTTCCCATTCCTTTCTGTCTTTTGATCATAGTTCTTCTACATCTCTAGGTTAGTAGAAGCAAATGTGAATGAGGTAAAATTTTATCTGCCCATTCTTTTTCTAGCAGTACTGCAGATGGGACCCAGGGTCACAAGCATGCTAGGCAACCACTCTACCACTGAGCTACACTCCCCAGCCCTATATCTGTTTTCTTTTAACTACTTAAACAACTCTGCTAAAATACATGGATGCATACTAAAACCAAGTCCTGATGTAACTATGTAGAGGTATTATACTATCTCTGGAAAGCTGTAGGCTTTAGTAGATTTCAAGGAAGTTCCTACATGTATCTGTAACTAGCCTTACTCCTAATGTACCCAAATCCTCATAAAGAATCCTTGAATGAAGCCGGGCGCAGTGGCAAACGCCTATAATCCCAGCAGCTTGGGAGGCGGAGACAGGAGGATCACAAGTTCAAGACCAGAGGCAGTCTGTGTAACTTAGTGAGACCCTGTCTCAAAAAGTT
>VMDO01028358.1:0-24049 GCA_007922755.1 Pedetes capensis
TAAAAACAAACCAGAACTAATAGTATACTTTCTATAAGAATTTCATTTTAAATGTAATATTGGTAAGTTAAAAGAAAAAGGATTAAAAAAATAAAAGATACCATGCAAACTCCAATTTGAGGAGACATGATATGGCTGTATTAATATCAACAAAGTAGACTTCAAAACAAGGGTATTACCAGAGATAAAAAGGATGTTTTATAATGACGAAGAGGTCATTTCATCAAAGGCAAAAAATATTTCTGAACATTATATGCTTTTAATAACACAGCTTAAAAGTAAGTAAAATAAAACTTTATAAAAATAAAATATTGTCAAATTCACAAAACACTTTTCTTTAAACATTCCTGAAAATAGAAATCAACAAATTAACAATTACAGTAGGAACTATCAACACCCTCCTGTCAATAATTACGATATATTTTCAAATCTAATCCTAACCCTTTCAGCAGTTTTAGAGGGCTACAAAATCAAGTGCAGATTAGAACTGTGTGTCAGTTAAATTAGAAAGTATATGGCGACTGAATAATCTTTCAATATGGAAGTAATGTGATCAGATTTACATTTTTCACCCTGGTGGTACTGTCAGGAAGTCTTGAAAGGAGGGAAGGAAAGAATAGAGAATGGGGGTAAATGAGGGAGAGACACTACTAATTAGCAGTCATTCCGGTGAGAAAGGATGATGGTGTGGCTTACTGCAGAAACTATGGGAAAACTGTGAGAGCAATGGCCTAGAGACACCATATAGCTGGTATCTAAACCTGATGGAAACTGTTCACTTCTTGGAAATTTGATACAGGTGAGAGATGGGAATAGGAAAACACCTAAAACCTTCAAGGATGCTTGCTAGGAAACTGAATGGATATTTTCCAGCAAAACAATATAAGGAAGAAAATCACATCTGAAAAAAAAGTTACACGTCTAAATACGTTTTTGAGATGTTAGAAGATACTATTGGGAATGTCCAGTGAGTAATCAAATGTGTCAGTGCTCCTGACTCCATCAGGAGAAAGGTCATCATAGAGATAGGTGCTGTGGTTAAAGTCTCTGGAATGGTTGAAGTACCCCTATGTAAATAGGTAGAAGGCCAAAATCAAAACTCTTGTATTCTGACATCAATAAGCCAGACAAAGGAAGAGGAATCTACAATGGAGACAAAAATCTATGGATGCAAAAATGAACTGGTAACCAGAAAATGTGTACCTTAAACACTAAAGAGAAATAAGAATTGGAGAAGTTAATAATCAAGAAAGCTAAGTGCTGTGGAGAAATTAAGACTGAAAGATATTGTGTCCAGTGAATAAAAATTTGTTCCCCACCCCATTTTCAAGAAGTCATGTGGAAACCTTATTGCATTGAATTGAAAACTGTATGAGAGATAAAGGTGAAGAAAAAGTTAGTATAAGCCAGGTGCTATGGCAGATACCTGAAATCCCAGCTACTCAGAGACTGAGGCAGAAGGATCACAAGTTCAAGGCCAGGGGCAGCCTATACAAATTAGCCATACCTTGTCTCAAAAATTTTTTAAAAGGGCTGGGGGAGCAGCTTAGTGGTGGAACCCTTGCTAGCATGTGAGATGGCCCTGAATTCAACACTCTAGTACAAAGAAAAGAAAAGAAAAAGATGAGAAAAAAGGAAGCAAAAGAATAGATTATTCTTATAGGGACCTTGACTATCAAACTGAATAGGAATTCCTGACCTGAAATTAATAATTGGAGAGGTGTTCCTAGTGAGTTGGTGTCATTTATCATCGAAAAGACTGGTACTTGAGTTGTGAGAAAGACACAGCAGGTACTTTCTTCAATTTAAGCAACAAACAAATTCTTCCCAACTACAGAAATTATCATAGCTTCTTTTGCATTGATTTTCAATCTAAATGACATCCTTAGAGATAATTAACCTTTGTTGTTGTTGTTAGGTGCCATCGAGTGGGTATCTGACTCATAGAGACCCTCATAGGGTTTTCAGTGGCTGCCTGTTGCGGGATTGCCAGGTCCTTCTCCCATTTTTGCGGTTCTGGGAATTGAACTCGGGACCTCAGAGACTGCAGCACAGCTCTCTACCAACTGAGCCAAATCCCAGCCCAATTAACCTTTACCAGTGTGTTTTTATGAGCAGCTCTGTGTAAATATTCTAGGAGGGGCACATATCTATAAAACCGCATGAGAAACTTAAAGACAATTTAGACAAAAACTTATATTTTTCACAACAAAGAGTGAGAAGATTTGAGTCACCTTTCTTGGAAATTTTTACAATTAGGGACATTCTCCAGGAAATTCCTAAGATTGAAAGGGGCATGGGCTAAAGGAAGGTGGTTGTTGTTGTTGTTAGGTGCTGTCGAGTCGTATCTGATTCACAGCAATCCTCATAGGGTTTTCAGTGGCTGATGGTTCCAGGATTGCCTCGGGAGTGGATTGCCACGTCCTTCTCCCATAGAGGAAGGTGACAGGCAAATCTAAATCATAGTCATATAAATAGTACATTTCTCCTTAGGACAGTCCCTGATTTGAGCACCATGGACACACGTAGGACAATATTTTACAATTCAAACTACACTGCAAATCAGCAAGCCTTCAGTTCTCGACTATGGTCTCTAGAAATGAAAGTGATGAAAAGAGTTGGAAAGACCACGAGGAGAGCTCCAACAGAGCCTAGTCCTCTTTCTATAAATGAAAGAAGAAAGGAAAATTGTGCAAGGTAGAAAAATTTTAATGCATAGGGTTTTGCATTTAAAAAAAAAAACAATGTAATTCAAAAGGTCAGTTTTCTCCTAATAATTATGAATGCCCTGCTGGCCTCAAGAAACAAGAAGCAGGACAGGCTGCAGTTTGAGACCATTTACCCCACAACAAAACTTTCCTGTTTTCTTCACTCAGTCAGTTTTACGAGTAGCCACAAAGTCAGTGTTCATTTGTTCGGCTGGGTGGCGCCAGATCATCACTTAACCACAGGATCCCAGAAGCATCAAGAATTTCTAAAACCTGAAATGAACAGCTCCATGTATATAAGCTTATGACCCTCCTTACAACGTTTAAATTTCTCTAACAAAATTCAAATAAAGATACCAGTAAAAAAGAGTGTGGAATATTTCAAATGTAAGTAGATCAACTTAAAACGACTTATTCTTGTATTAATACTAAAATATTTCATATGGAGAAATACCCAAAAACTAATGCCCACACTTACATGAATCTTCCAGGTAAAGAGGCAGATGTAGGTATAATATTGTTTGCAAAAACTGGATATATGAGCATCATAATTACTGACACGCCTATAGGCAACTTTTGGATGATCTTGCCCTTCTCATATCACCAATTTAGGAGAAGATCTCACCTGTGCCCCTAGGAAATCACCTGCGGTGCCTCAAGTCTACATTTAGGTACCACATTCTACTCCTAGTTTGTCTTAAGCAACTTAGAGTCACCTCTGCATCCGACTTACAATTGGGCATGGGTTGGGATTTAGCTCAGTGGGTAGAGCACTGCGCTGCAGTCTCTGAGGCCCCGAGTTCAATTCCGAGCACTGCAAAAATGGGAGAAGGGCCTGGCAATCCACTCCGAAGACAATCCCGAAGCACTCAGCCATTGAAAACCCTGTGAAGGTCGCTATGAGTCGGATACCGACTCAACGGCACCTAACAACAACAACAATCCCGTAGTGTCCCTAGCTACCCTTGCTCCGTGAAAAATATCCCTCTTCTATACCCTATAACATTGTGGCATGGGCTATGCACAAAGTCTGGAAGCTTTCAGTGATTCTATGGTAGATACTGCTAGTTGTGTATTAAAATCTGCACTCCTATTCTTCCATAATAATAGAGTTCAAACTCCACCCAGGTGGAGACTAAAGTTTTCCAGCCTCCTTTACAATTGTCTCTAGGATATGACTTAGTTATCACCAAGGGAACATGAGCTGAAGTGATAAGGGCAGTGTCTGCCACATTATTTTTAAAAGAAAATTGCTGGCTCTCAATATTTGTTCTTGTCCTTTGCTCAGCTTTGATCATGCAGGTGAAGATGTTTCCTAGGAAGTTACAAGTCTAACAAAGTTATGGTACCTGGGACCCACTTTTTTGTAAATGGCAACTTTGTCTTTATATAATGAATACTGCTGCTAATAGACCAGTGAGTTTCATTTCCCGTATTTGCATTTTAACACGGTCAGCATGGAGACCTACTTACTTAATGACAAGGAGCACCTCTACTATAAGAATTCTCCACACTGTGACTAGCCAGCTTTGTCTGCTATTCTCATAGCACTAAGGACTGAGAAGTCAAACACTGTGTGTTTCTAGTTCTAGCATAGCACAGATTTTAATATAATGCTAGGTACACAGTTGATGTTTAAACACAGGGATAGAAAAGGGTTGCAGCAGTTGATGTTTAAAAACAGGGCTAGAAAAGGGTGGCAGCTTTTGTTGTTGCTGTGCTAGGGATCAAACCCAGGTCCTCCTTCATGCTAGGCAAGTGCTCTACTACTGAGCTATATACTCAACCCAGGTGCAGTTTTCAAAATCAGGTCACATCTGTGGCTACCTAACCTGCTTACACAGAAGGTGAGCCCTGGAAATGTTAAGCTTTATGAGCACTACCTTTGCTACATAGCTTAGAAATAACGTCAAGCTTAAAAACAGCACATGGGTAATGCGGAACCTGGTTTCCACATTTTGACCTGCCCCCAGAAAATGTGGCAGGTCATTAGATCAGCAGTGAGTAATATTGGCATTACTAGCATTATTGCCATCTGAACTGTGCTTTAATATTGTTATTGTTGTTCAGTGCCATCGAGTTGGTGTCAGACTCCTAGCCACCTATGTACAACAGATGAAGCACTATTATCGTGCTTCTCTGCTATTCATAGGGTTTTCAATGGTGGATTGATCTTTGGGAAGTAAGTTGCTGTGTCCTTCTCTCAAGCCTACAGCACCTAGTGCTTCCAGGCGGTCTCCCATCCAAGTACTAACCAGGCCTAACCCTGCTTAGCTTCTGAGATCTGATGGAATCAGATGCCACAGTGGTACAACTGCAGCCACTTTAACATTAGGTGTCATAAAATTCCATGAATGTAAGAAACCTAAAGGATTAATAAAATCAAAGAGTAATAATATTGTGGGACTAACTTGTCAGATGAAGGATAATAAGAAACTCCAATCTTTAGTATTCATGTTGCTGCTGGGATGCTGCATAGTAGCAATTCTGGCTGTCCCTGTCGCATCCTCTGAGGTTGTGTTTGTGCAAGATAGAACACACCAGGAAAGCCATGGACCTCATTGTAGCATCATTCTGCAAAGGGCCTTACTTGAGAGCATTTCTCAGCCCACTCTGTGCACAGTAATTTTAGCTGCAGTTGTATGTTCGGCCTGCCAAGCTTAGGTGCCCATGTATAACACTTCTGGAAAGTGATGCTTGTTCTCAACTTAGTCATAACAGCAAAATGACTTATAGAAGACAAAACTCAACCTGTAGCTTTTTAACCCAATATATTCTCCAGAAATGAAAATAATTCTTCAGTGGTGGCATTCAATGTCTCGTCACTAAAATATCATAGCCAAATGTATGGAGAGAGTATGTCCACCAGGAATCGGGGTAGGTCTCATAGAAAAGCACCCTTGAATAAATGTTTTCATCTGCTGTTCCATAAGTTTAAAGTGAATGATTTCTCCTCTGCTCTACTTTCACAGACATTTCTTTAGATTTATTTTCCTTTGATTTTGAAGATTGAGTAAAACAGGAAGAAATGTAGGTCTGGGCTTGGGAGAGGCATAAGCAAGCTGCTCTGCCTGATCTATTCATAGTTTAAGCTACCCTGTTATAAACTAGAGAATTTGTTTTTGTCTATTTCTCTCCAATATAGCCCATGAAACAAATCTGTTAGAGTTAGAGAAAATAATTGTTCATTAGTAAAGCACTTGGGCTTTTCTGGAAACCCCTAAGAACCTGGACATGCAGATTTCTAATATGTGAAAGTCCCAGAGCAGGAAGACATATCTGTGAGTACTTAAAAGTTACAAATCATATCATGAAATTAAAGGAAATAATGCTGATTCCCCTACTAAAATAAATAAGCCTTTGAAATAGCGTGTAAGGCCAGGTAAATATTAGAATTCTTACATTCATTGTGTTTCTTCAACAACACATGGCAGCATGAAAAAAACCAGCTCTTAGTCCCCAGAGATGAGCCACCTTTTCCTCTACCTGTATCCCACAGTGCAAGGAGTCCGGATGCATGCCCATCCTAACCTGCAAGTCCATGCTCCATCTGTGTTCCTGTAAACACAGTCCCAGATCTTCTTGTGGTCCCTCAAGCAGTGTAACATTTTCTACAGAAGATATACCTCAGGAAGTACACCAAACAAACCCTGGAAGCAGGCTTGGGACTACTTGAGAAGTGAATTATATGCTTTCAGTTATGAAAAGCATGGTCTAAAAGAGAGAATTCCAAGCTCCAGGTAAATACAATCCACCAGACTTTGCAGACTTTTAGCTCTTTGGAGAGAAGATATGGCAAAAGGAGGGCATAGGAAGTTTAAACCATGGGATCAAACTGCTACGCTAGATCTAAGCCTGAAACTGCGTCCAGGGCAGCAACAGGCAGCCAGGAGAAAGCATGGGATTTGGTCTTATTTCCTATTACTGCCACCCAGTTTCAATATTTGAAAAACATTCAGGTTCACCAATTGTTTTGCTATATGAGGTTGTGGAGATAGGCCACACCATATCAAGTCCATAGAATATGTGAATAATAATTTTTGGTCACATCTATGAAATGTATAGCTTAACATAAGGAACTCAGGGGATCATTGGAGATTTCAAACCAACTGTTTATAGAAAGCACTATCACTGCATATTATGCATGATATATTGATCTAAGTCTGAGTACAATCTAACTTTCTTACCTCAAGAGTAGAATTATACATATAATTTTCCCCTTTAAGTAAATAGCTATTTATACAGAGACATGTGTCCACAGGCATTGCTAAGATATAGGCAAGCTTTAATGCCACTTCAAATCTCTTCCATTAACTAAAAGGAGAAAAGACATGGTGGTACATGGACATAAAAGACAGCTAGGTGTTCCATTTTCTCAGTATTTTCTAAACAGGGTTCCAGGGGAGTAGATCACATTCCTTAGAAAGCAGGCCTACCTTTTGAGTGTTCTAGGAAAAGTCCATTGTTGTATGTCAGGCCAGCTGGCACATATCTCCTCGAATCAGGCTGACAGGGCGGGATGGTTTTTAGACCTTCGATTATATTGGTGCAATTGGATCTGGTTCTAACGTGATCTAGTCTTCAGACAAAGAACATATGGGGCACAGGGCTTTAAAATTTATCCCCAAGCTCGACCAACTATATGCTTCCATTGCATACATATATACATCCACAGTTATTTTCTCAAATTTCATCAGCATTCATTTATATATAGGTTTGAATTAATTTAAAAGAGACTATAGTGAGGGGGGGTGAGAGAGAGAGAGAGATTGATTTCATTACAGTGCACCAATTGCTTAGGAAATCGCAAACCTAATAAAGAGAATTGTTCTAGGGACTTCTATCAAGACAATTACCAATAAAGATATGTAAAGAGAGTATTCACATCAATTACTAAAGCTATGGTAATTATGTGCTGAATCAGGTTTGGCTGAGCCCTGAGTAGGGTAGCTAAATTACCTGGAGACAGGTAGAAATTTGGGAAGTGTATTTATATATCTCATTTCTAATGAAAGACAGGGTTTGTCCAGCTTACAAGTGACTTCTCTGAAAATTAATATATTCCTTAATGAGTACTATCTTGATCAAGGCTGGACATATACCCAAAATTACGGCAGTCAGATTATTCTAATAATTTGGAGTTGGAGTTCAATGATGCCAGCTACCTTTCACTGGTGACTTGGCTTATAAGTACATGAACTTGCGGTTATATTAACTCATGTTCATGAAGCTGCAAAAATTCCCATTTTCTGAGACAAAGCAGTTTTATCAGGATCCCAGACAGAAGCAAAGATGAAAACCATAGTGTCCCTAAAAGAAGGACAATACTTAATAGCCTTCTGAGGTTTTAACGTTTGGTTACCTCCAGGTTCTGGTCCCTCCTGAAGTTTGGTTCTACTTTCTTGATAATCAAGTCGTCCTACCTACTTAAATCCCTCTTCCTGTCTAAGCATGGGTGTCTGTAGTCAAAAAGCCTTGACTAAACATTGATTGAGTTTCTGATTTACCTTGTAAAAATCTCTGTAAACACTGGGAAAATGAAATCAGTTCTGCTCTTACTACATTTTCTCTAAAAAACAATTTTTAAGACTTTATGTATCTTCAAGGAAAAAAATCTTTCTTAAAAAGTTTGTACTGATTCTCTATGGCCCTCACTATGGCTATATCCTGTGCGCTCTCAACACTCCAATAGTTATGTTGAAGATTTTATAGCTATTCTGCCTTCTTTCTAGTGTGAGAGAAAAGGATTTAGGTGCTGCAATAGATGAAACAGTTATCCACAGTGTGCAGATTTTATTTAAGTCTGTGATGTACCTGTTTCATAACACCATACACTCCTGGTTTCCCAGACTCTTACTTCCACATCTTCTTTCCTTCAGTCATCAGATTTTTGTTTTCTTCTAATGTTTAACTCTCTCATGTCAATGTCACCTATATAAACAAACACCAAGATTTTATAAACATTTTGGCTACCAGATATATTTCTATACTTAAAAGTCATTGGTCATGTCAAAGAGTTAAATATTTGTTGTATTAGAAAATAAAAGTAATTTAAAATATATTTGTGTTAATTCATTTTAAAGTACCCATAATAAACTGATTGCATACTAACATAATAAACTTTTCAAAAACCCTATGTTTTCCAAGTTAAAAACACACACATAGAAGAGTAGTATGTCTATATACTTTTCGTATCACTTTAATGTATTGTGTAGTAGAACATATCCATAGTCTCAGATCCATCTCTACATTCAATCTGTTGCTATATCATATTGTAGATTATGGAAATACCATTGGTCTTGCACGAGACAGCCAGGGTCAAATGGGCAAAAAATTTCTTAATATTATTATGTAGATAGTTTGACCTCATAGAATCTCAGGCACCCCCAGGAACTCCCAGATCAAACTTTCAGAAGGGCTGCTGTACAGTAGTACATTAGCTTAACAATCAAAACACTAAAAATTAAATATTTTTACTGAAACAACTTGAGCTGGCCAAATGTATATATTTGGGGCATTTTATACCAAAGATTCTGAAGGAAAAATCACATTCCTATTTTAAAGCTCGACTTAGTGGCACCTAACAACAACAACAACAACATTTTAAAGCTGCTAATAAATAAAATATTTTAGTAAATTTAAATCAAATTTGAAAAATCCTACATATTCATCTATATAGTAGGCCAGTTCAAGTTTTCCTTATCATGTAGATAAAGTTAGTAGGAAAGAAACTGATCTTACTTAAATGCCATAGATTATTCAAATTATTTTTGCCTTTGAATGCTCACATGTATAATTTAACTATTCTAGCATTTCTCAAATTTTGTATATTTTTTATCCTAATCTACTTGAATAATAAAATCTAGTCAAAACCAAATTATGAAATTTTACAAATCTCTAAAAATTCAAATGTATGCCAGGATTTGGAATATTTGATAAAGTTTATCTATACAATTTACAAATTACCTTTCTTCAATAATCTCTAGATAAGTTGATCAATTAAAACTTTCCTCTCAATATTTGGAAAATGTATTAAAGTGGCATGTATTTACCTATATTTTACCTTTTCTTAGGTATGTAGTTCCACATCAAATCCAGTATTTACCATGTTATGTAAAGTTATCATCTTATTTATTTCTCCATAATGGCTATAAGGAGCTGGGATTTGGCTCAGTGGGTAGAGCGCTGCGCAGCAGTCTCTGAGGTCCCAAGTTCAATTCCCAGCACCGCAAAAATGGGAGAAGGGCCTGGCAATCCACTCCCAAGGCAATCCCGAAACAGTCAGCCATTGAAAACCCTATGAGGGTCACTATGAGTCGGATACCGACTCGACGACACCTAACAACAACAACAACAACAATGGCTATAAACAGCCCCCCAAGGAAATATTAACTATGGAGGCTTCACCTTCAGGAGGTTGTTTAGATTACAGTGAACCATTGCAGAGGGCACTTGCGGAAAATAACTACTGTTTCCCTGTAGAGTTCTAGGTTTCTGCTGCATCCCCCACCCAAGGAGTGATGCCGATGTAGAGACAAAGTGAGAAAAATGTGAACATAAAACTAAATGAGTAACTATTTATATTGACTTTTACCATAAGGAGAAAAGGTAATTTTGGTCAGCTGTTTCCAGAAGTTCTCTCCATCCTCAATACTTTTACATTCCAATCACATTTTTTCCTTTTATGTTATCATTTTTTGTATCCAGGTGAATTTTCTGCCTTTGGCCCTGAAAAGATCAAGTTGATCTGAAAGCAATTTCACTGGCTAGTGAAACAAAATAGAATTCTCTTTAAAGGCAAACAACAAAATCTAGAATCTCAACATAATAATGGCAGTAAAAATGTTAAGAACTCAAACAAAATTACTACATGTACAAAGATGCAGAAATATGATTCCTGAATAAAAGAAAAATCAGTCAATAGAGAAAAAGATCTCAAAATTATAGTGATGATAGGCTTAGCTGACAAGGACTTAAAATAGATACTATAACTATATTCAAAGATTTAAAGGAAACTCCTGAATAAAATTTGGAGAGAAATGGAAGATAGTTTTTAAAATAAAACCTCCAAAAATATAATATGTAAAATGGAAATTTTACTAGATGGAGTCAAACATAAGTTAGATCCAATGGTGAAAAAAATTCAATAAACCTGAAGACATTACAATAGACACTATATAAATGCATGCACAGAGAGGAATATTTATAAATCTACAGTGTCCTGTGAGGGGATATCACATAGTTTATCACACAAATAATTGAAAACTGAAACAGGTGGGGAGAGGAAAACAATATTTGGAGAAATAATGGTCAAAATATTACACATTTTACTTTATCTTGAACAGAATATTGGAATTTTTCTTCTGTTCTGTTCTTTAGTGAAGAAGGATATACAGTCCAGAACTGACAACCTCAGACTCCTTTTACTTGACAGAGAAGAAGGTTTGTGTCAAATTTTTTGTCACTTTTTTGAGTCACTTTTTGGAATCACTACTACAGTTGAAATGCAGCATCCCTTATATAGATTTTTTACTTTCACAGCATAAAACAAGGGAGACTGGAATCTGAATTGGTAACTCAAAGTTCTTTATTTATTTTCTTAAAGAAAAAAATGGAAGCCACATTTTAGACATACCGCTAGGCAATTGCCCATAACTATGACTCAAAATTAAGTCATCCTGATTTCCTATAGCACTATCTCTAATCATAAACAGAAACCACAGTTTCATGTCCTTATCAGCATGATTCAGTGAAATCACCAGACAAATCAGCTTAAATGGTTCTTGTTGCCTTCTACAGAGCATTGATATATAACATCCCATCAAGATAAAGGTCAAAATACTTCCTCTTTTAGGCTTATACAGTGTGCTGTAACCATAGTAAGGTAGGCTTCTTAAAATATGCGTAGAAGTCCCTAGGATAACAATCTATAATTTTTGCATCACAATAACTGTAAATTTTTTCTAAGGTGACATGACTTTTTGACAGCTTCACCTCAGTGACCCTTGAGCAGCAGAGTGCCAGGTCCTACAGGAAACACAGAGGTGGATAAGACCTCATTATGGTGAACCTCAAAAAAGACAGCATTCGTACTGAGCTCATTCTGGGGTGAGGAGCTTACCCAAAGAACTATTTTAATGTGGGAGGAGGACGTTGATGTAAAGAACTAGAGATTGAGAGCACCTCTGATGGCTTTATTAGGAGAGGAAGTATTTGAACTTGGTCTTGAAGCAAAAACTGCTTGCCGTCAGCAGAGCTGCTGTAGATAGATTTTGCAGAGGGGAAAGAACAGCATTCTCAGGCTGAGGAATCAGCTTTCACATTGTCATTCAACATGGGACCTGGGGCTATGTTGGAAGACCAACCACAGATGAGTGAACATCAGAAGTGAAGGGTAAAGCTATGGGAGGCAGTGCCTACTGGCCAGAGTTCTGCTATTACTCTTTATGCAGTGAAGAGTCTTCATCACGGTAATTAATTTGTCATTTTCATTTGGATTTTTAATGTAATCTTTTCACATTGATCTCTTTCTTCATGAGGGTGGTAGCTTCTTTACTATGTTATGTATTATTAGATCATTGTGAGTATAGCAAAAAATTTATAGAAGAGAAACAGGGTACCTTATTTCAGTGGTACTCAAGATGTAGCTCCTGGATTAGCAGCATCTGTATGTCCTATAAATTTGTAGAAATACAAATGCTGAGAACCCAACCCAGACCTGGTAAATCAGAAAGACAGGGGTTGTGGCCCAGCCACCTGTGCTTTGACAGGCCCTACTAGTGATTCCGAAGTAGGTCAAAGTGTGAGACCTACTGGCTCCATGATTAAATGGTGAGTGTTAGAGTCAAAGACTCACAGTTCAAGTACCAATTTTACCATTTACTAGATGTGGTCCTTGAGTAAATCTCCTTAATTTTTTAGAAATTCAATTTCCCCATTTTATACAGGGCATGAAAGAGGGGTGAGGATTATATAAGACACTATACATATTCATCAGAAATGTTAAGCTCTCTCTCAATATAAGCTATTGTTAACTACAAAATGAGAAACATTGCAAGAAATTATTCTCTGAATGTGTTCATGAATATAAGAATATAAACAGTGTGATACAAATCATGAGAAACCAAATATTTCAAATTGATGTATGTATAATCCAAAGGAAAATCTATTTTGATCTCTTCAGATGCCTGTTGAGAATTTGTTCACATCAGCTCTTCCTCTGTAATTTTCTGGGGAGCATTTAAGTACGTGCTTCTTAATATCATCAGCAAACCATGTCTTCATCCCTTCCAAGTGAGAAGAATTTATTACTCAAAAATCTGTTTGATCTAAACATCTATGCTACACAACTCCAGCACACACACACACACACACACACACACACACACACACACACACACCATACACATACACACGTGTACACATGTAGAATACACACGTAGAGTAACTCTGAGGTAAAGGCTGCTTTTTTTTTTAAATATCAAGAAAATCTCAACTAAGGAAGGAGCTAGCAAGGCATCCCATTGGGCTTTTGGTATTCTAGGCCCCTTGTCCTCTTTTGATTAAGGTATATAAATTATCATGAAGTGAAATACACAAGAATGTCACTTCTGAACTTCTTTTAGAAAATCAGGCAAATTGAAAAAAAAAATTCAGAACATTTTTCTACCAGGAATCAAATATCCAGATTAAGAAAACATATCCTACATGGTAATATATGTAAAACATATGTTAAGAACAGACTTGTATTATTTAGGTGAGTACTAGCTACCTAATTCAAATGGCTTAGTACCATGCAGTACATTTATTCCTTTGAATAAAGTCCAGGGTGCAGCAGTGGTGCAGAAGACAGGATTGATGTGATGTGTACAAGCATCCAAGGGCCATGGCTGAAAGATGCTCTGCTCTCTGCCTTCAAGACTTCCATGGGCACACTTAAGGTTGACATCCAATTAACAGAGTAGAAAAAAGAGAAATACAAGTAGCAAATTTGCTTCCTAACCAACACAGTCAGAAGCACCATAGTCCAATGGCAAAAAATGGTTTGGCAGTCTACCAAGTTCTAAGGAGATGTGAAATGTCGTTTTGTGGTGAATGTTGTTGTTAGGTGCCATCAAGTCAGATGCAACTCATAGGGACCCTATGCACAACAAAACGAAACACTCCCTAACACTGTGCCTTCCTGAGCAGTATGTCAGTGCTTCCCTGATATTTATAGGATTTTTAGTGGCTGGTTGTTTCGGGATTATTTTGGGAGTGCATAGCCAGGTCTTTTTCCCATCTTTGTGGGGCTAGAAATTGAACCCAGGGCCTCAGAGAGCACAGATCAAGCTATCAACTGAGCTACCCCTCAATCTGTTTGGGGTGGATGTTGTTGTTGTTGTTAGGTGCCATAGAGTTGAGTCCAACTCATCGTGATCCTATAAGACAGTATTCATGTGGTCTAATTTCCAAATTATTATAGGCAACACTTTACCAAATATTTCCATAGTTTAAAAGCTTTCCTCCCTTCAAACCTGCTGTGTCTGTGTTGATGTTAGTGTGATATTTTTGTTGTCCAAAGCCACATATTTTGTGGTATATCTATAGCTATACTACCCTGGTTTTCCATCTCATCAGCTCTCCAAAGCTAATCAGAGTTGGACCTAGTTAGTACTTGGATGGGAGACTGACTGGGAATACTGGGTACTGTAGACTTGGGAGAAGGACCTGGAAGCCCACTTCTGAAACAATAAGTTTTGAATAGCAGAGAAGCACTGGCAATTGATGTTGGGTAGTGTTTCATTTGTTGTGTATAGGGTCACAATGAGTCAGACCAGACTCAACAGTACCTAACAACAGCAACCACATTTTCTGTAATCGCAGCACCCTTCTAAAGGCACTAAATTAACAGTTGCTCTTGTCATGAATGGTCATTCATCCTCCAATGAACATGTAACTCTGTTCACATCAGTGTGATGTAGATCTTCCTGGTTGGTTTTGGACCAGGCTGCAGACACACAGTCATAGAGAACTGGAGCTCACAGATCTGTCATCTTCTGTATGGGTCTTCCAGGGTCACTTGGAGCAGCAGCATCAGTGCAAGAAAGTAGCAGTTAGAGAGGTTTGCTTGTTCCTTAATCTTTTGGGCTCATAAGTGATATCCTTACCTCCACTCACTTTCCACTGATGGCAACCAATTATAAGGATCACTTGGATAAATTCAAGAGTTGGTGAAATGAAGTTGCTGGCTAGTCTGCTACTGCCCAACAACAGATCTATGCTGTGAAACTGTAGCCTGAAATCATCACTGGGTAGAGGTCTCTGCACAAGAATAAAGTGTTCTGTTTTTAAAGTTAAATATCAAACCCATAAAGAGACAGGTATAAATAAAGATGGTATAATGGACCAAGACCATAGTGTGAGGTCTGGAACTTATATTTAATGTGAAAGAAACACTGCCTATACACAATAGTAAGTCAAAAGTCATTATTCCAATGATGTGTCTTTGGTGAGAAGTCCAAGGTTTATTATCATTGTACTTTGGAATATAGACTTTAAATAGGATTTGTCTAACCTTTCATTGTGCAGATGAGGACACAAGCCCTAGAGCACTGAGGTGACAACCTAAACAGTATGTTGGACAGTGGGAAATGCTTCCTCTTTCATTTCCTTTATATTATAACATCATGGTTGTCACCTGAAACACCAAAAGAAGAAAGAAACTAGATTTTTGACCTCTTGAATTTCAGGTTTTGGGTTTAGAGATTATCACATAAGAAACCAGGAGAAAATGGGAGAAAGGTGTGCGGGGGTGGGGGGCAAAGTGCTCTTAGCAAGCACATAGGTTAAAGTCCACCTCTTCACCACATGCATGGAGCAGGTCTCAGGCTGATCCATTAATCAAGGTCCCTCACGGAGAGAATTTCAATGGTCTGAGGACATACTTGAGGAAATATCTTATTTTCAGAGGTCTAAAGCACTGAATTCTAATGAAACCTGCCTACAATTTCCTCTGTGTTTTTTAAGATTTCCAGATCTTTATTATGCAATTCAGGAGAATTTTATGAACCTCACCCCAAACCAGGAAATATTCCTTATCTGAAGCCTTTCACCTCTTGGTTCCCACTGCTTGATGCAGCAGATTTCTTTAAATTATGTCCTGACTTATAACTATGTCAAGTCAACTAAATCCCAGTTCCAAAGTTTGCATTAGCATACTACTACCTGGATGATGCCTGAAGGGCTAGCAGTGTGGCATCTGATCCCATCAGATCTTGGAAGCTAAGCAAGGTCAGACCTGGTTAGTACTTGCATGGGAGACCGCCTGGGAACACCAGGTGCTGTAGGCTCAGGAGACAGACCTGCCAACCCACTGCCCTCCCCCCCAAAAAAAATCAATCTGCCCTTGATAGTGCTTTACCTGTTGTGCGCAGGGTAACTATGAGTCAGACACTGACTTGACAGCACCTAACAACAACAACAATCTGGATGATGATTTTTTTTTCTCAAGGAGGAAAACCAACTCTCTCTCACACTCTCTCTCTCTCTCTCTCTCTCTCTCCCTGTATATATATGGAGAGGTCTCCGTATATATATGGAGAGAGAGAGAGAGAGAGAGAGAGAGAGCGCAGCAAGAATGATGGAATAAGTGTGTCCAAAGCCAAGGGAAATATGTTAGGAGGGATTAATGGCAATGTGTCTTTTAATATAATAATTTTTTAAAATTTAAACATTCACCATATTTTTAATCAAATCTCATGTGTGTATGTGTATGTATTTGATGGGTTAGCATTTATGAGAGACCTTAATTTGTCAGTTTTTTTATCCTACATAGATAGTGTACCTTGATGAATCCTAAAGATTACCCAAAGATTTCTTGGCACAGAAAAATATTTCATATTAATTTTCTTTTATAAATAATATATATAAGTACATTCTAGACATTGTAACCTTTATGAAATGGAACTACAATAACTACTGAGTTAATTGCAGTTGAAGATGAAGATTAATCGTGTTCATCTGGGAAGGGCTATGGAACTCCTAGAACAGGGCACAAGAGATTTTCAGCTGGAATCCATACCAGAAACCTACTCTCCCACAGGAGCTGATAGAGTCTGTTTCTTTTTTAGCAAATAATCAGACCAGATGAAATCAGATGAAATAGCATGAAATCAGGGAAGAAAAATAACCAAATCTTCCGTGTAATACAGTCAGGCGCAATGGCAGGGAACTCAAGGCAGACATTTAGCAAATCTTATTCAAGGGAGCCTGCAGCCACAGCCCTGTGGCATCCGATCCCGTCAGATCTCGGAAGCTAAGCAGGGTCAGGCCTGGTTAGTACTTGGATGGGAGACTGCCTGGGAACACCAGAAGCTGTAGGCTTGGGAGAAGGACCTGGCAATCCCCTCCCAAAAATCAATCTGCCATTGAAAACCCTATGAACAGCAGAGAAGTACTGACAATAGTGTTTCCCCTGTTATACAGAGGGTCGCTATGAGTCGAATACCAACTCGATGGCACCTAACAACAACAACATTCAAGGGAAGCAAATCTTCTAGGAACACACTGTAAGAACAAGTACTAAAACTACAAGTAAGTATCACCTAATTATATAGTCTCACTAATTAAGACCTCTCTTATTTCCTTGTTTTATTAATGTATTCAATTATCACTGTTTGAAATTAATTTATTTTTGTATTTGTTCACTGGCTTCCTGTCTGCCTGCCACCAGCAAAATGTCAGTTCCATGATGGCAGAGACCTTGCCAGTTTTGTTCCCTCGTGCCTGGTATTCTCCTAGTGCCTAGAATAGTGCATGGAATCTAGTGGAGATTTAATGAATATTTGTGGAATGAATGACTGATGCCCAGAGCCAACTGATATGTAAGCCAACTGATATGTAACACATAGAAGATGATTAGAAAAACCCAGGTAATGCAAAAGAAAAAGGAATCTGACCATGACTGAATAAATCTACTCTCCTCTTACCTCATATTCTTTTCTTCCTAAAACAACAAAGTCTATTTTTAAACAAGTTCCATGGTAAGAAAAAACTTGAAATTTATGCCAATATTACGTGGCATGTCATAAGCATTTCAATTAGTGTTTACTGTGTTAAATCTATGTACACTGAAGCTGATGGTAAAGAAATGGACATTGCTTCCATTTGTCACAATTCCAAAGCTGTCTTTATAATGTCTTGAGTACTGCTCTAGGTTTTGCTGCAGACAGATGACTAGGCTTTGAAGACTAAAGTAGAAGGGGAAGGGTAGCAGGATATGCAACCCCAAAAGATGCGGCTTTGATGAGAAGATTGTTTTGCAATTGAGAAGAAGCAGGTACAAGAAAAGCTCTCAGCCTCTCTCAATTTGCCTAAATTTACAAAATATCCCCCTTTCCCTTGCTATCTGGAAGGACATTGAAGGGAACTTTATATACTTACCAGACTGAAGGTGGTACCACAGAAGGCTATATCAGAAACTTTGCTAGCTAGCCATTATTTACCATATATTTGCATTCCCACAATTTGTCACATCCTACAAACTCAAGATCCTTTCCTTTTGTCTGTTCATTTCCCCCAAATGTACTCTCTTTGTCCAAGACACTGTGTAACTGGATTTTTAAACCACTTCTGAGATTTATTCATTTTTCCCCCTGGATACATGCCATATATACACGAAATACATGTCAATAAACTTTTATTTTTCTCTTGTTAATCTATCTTTTGTTATAGGAGATCCCAACTAAAAACTATGAAAGATAGAGGTAAAATGAATTCTCTCTCCCCTACAAAGAGTCACAGTCTTTTATGTTTATATTGTCTTGAGGTCAAACCAACCTACCATATTTATTTATTTTTTGTGGCTTTGGCTAATTTAATTAATAACTTTTTCAGTCTCAGTTTCTTCATGAGAAAGAGAAGTAATGTTACTTCATAGGCTTTTGAGTCCATTTAAAACAATGTATATAGATGGTTTAGGGTGCAGCCATACCACTGTGGAGTCTGATTTCATCAGATCTCGGAAGTTAAGCAGGATCAAACTTGGTTAGTTCCTGGATGGGAGACTGCCTGGGAACACCAGGTGCTGTAGGATTGGGAGAAGCACCCAACAACCCACTCCCAAAAAACAATCAGCCATTGAAAACCCTATGAATAGCAGAGAAGCACTGACAATAGTGTTTCACCTTTTATATGTAGGGATGCTGAGTCGGACACCAACTTGATGGCACCTAACAACAACAACAACAACAACAACAACAACATATAGATGGCTTATATCAGTATTTGACACATAATTAAGGTTCAACAAGAGGTAGCTATTAACAGTAAGCTACCTGCCAAAAATTGCCATAACAAAGACATTTTTATATCAATAGCATGAAAAGGAAAAAAAACTGTGAAACATGTTACTATTGAAATGTACTATTATTTTTTATGTTTAACTATTATATTTAGAGTATTCAGAGGAAGGTTTCTGCATTTAACATTTACAGAGTACACTCCACTCCAACACTTCCTTAGCTGGGTATTATAAAACAAAGGAAGGTCAACCTCCTCAATCACACTGATTTGCTGCCACTTTCACCTATGAAACAAGGAAAGCTTTATAAAAATTCTCATCATTTCCATCTTCCATATGGGTTTAAATAATAAATCAGAAGAAAAAAAAACTTTATGTTACAATGGTACTGAAACAAAGCAGACATTGTTAGGTGCCATGGAGTTGGGTCCAACTCATAGCGGCCCTATGTACAACAGATGAAACACTACCCGACATTGTGCCTGACACTATTGTCAGTGCGCACTATTGTCAGTACTTCTCTACTATTCATAGTGTTTTTGATGGTTGACTGTTTTGGAAGTGGGCTGCCAGATCCTTATCCCAAGCCTACAGCACCTGGTATTCCCAGGAGGTCTCCCATCCAACTGCTCCCATCCCAAGGCCAATCCTGCTTAGCTTCCTAGATCTGATGAGATCAGACTCCAAGGGACTATAGCTAGAAGAACAAATTGTTATTAGGTGCCATTAAGTCAGGTCCAACTCCATAAGTCAGGTCCAACTCCATAAGGTTTTCAATGGTTAATTGTTTCAGGATTGCTTCGGTAGTGGATTGCCAGTTCTTTCTTCTGTTTTTGTGGTGCTGGGGATCAAATGAAGGTCCTCAGAAAAACGGAGCAACATTCTACCAAATGAGCTAAATCCTGGAAACTGAGCTAAACCCCACCTCTAGAAAGAACAAGTTAGCGTTAGCAATATACCCACAGCTTGTCTACTGTCACGGACACTGCATCTTTGTGTTTCAAATTACATGCCAGGGATGTATGTACCATGCCTAAATTCTTGATTCTCCCTCCATGTTCCAGATAATGCTGCTGTTGGTAGGAGTCTAATAGTCTAGTCTTCTAGGACTATAGGGATTTGGTATCTAACCTAGAAATTTGATATCTAAGATATCTTAGAATTGCTTCATAGTTATATTTTATGTAAGCTCACTATTTTTATTAATATATGCTTTAGAAAGCATATAGAAAGACCATAAATGCATATCTAATTTTACTTTTTCATTCATAAAGGCCTCTATTAGTACAGATTTATACAGGCACAACCCCCATGTGTCTGTTAGCTTGTCATGCTGTGGGGGATTGCATGCTGCTATGATGCTGAAAGCTATGTCACCAGTATGTCAGATGCCAGCAAGGCCATGCATGGTGGATAGGTTTCAGCTGAGTTTCCAGACTAAGACAGACTAAGGAGGAGGACCCAGTAGCCCATTCCTGAAACAATCAGCCATTGAAAACCCTGTGAATAGCAGAGAAACAATGTCAAATATAGTCTGGGAAATGAGCTCCCCAGCATGGAAGGCATTGAAGAAATAACTAGGGAAGATATGCCTCATCGACATAGAGTCATCCTTAGTGACAGAAATGAAGTAAAGCCCCTGGGACCTCCTTTTGCTGATGTGGCACGACTCCAGATGAGAAGAAACAGTCGCTGCAACATCGAGCTCAAACATGAAAAGAAGAAGATGTGCATGGCAGTGTCGGGAACTGCTTCGTTCTGTTGTACATGGCACCCAACACCACCAACAACATACAGGCACAGTTTTCAACAAAAAAAGATACACAGAAAATATCTTCAAAGTGATAATATTTTGCCAATCAACTGTTTTCCAGGAATTGCCTTGTATTCTAAGGCCGACCTTTTCATTCACAGTGAATCTAAATCTCTTCCTTTCATCTTTTCTGTGTCAGGATTTGTCACTCTTCCCATAAACAAAATTGATTCTAGGAAAAGAAAACACATACTTTAGGAATTCCTGGAGAAAATGGCAATAATTGGTTTTTCTTCACATTTTAACAATCAGTTAGCCTATTTTCTCTATAGGCAATGACTAAAAAAAACACTGTCTTTTGTCTAAAATTCATAGTTGGATAATTATTAATCATTTTCTGGTAATTTATGAAGTAAATTATTTCCTATAACAGCTTGTCATGGAAAACGCATTAGTCTTGCTTCTCATACAGGCAAGCAAACGGAAAGTGAGAGAGAGGTTTTCTTCTAAATATAGAGACCTGGCCCAGCAAACATTGCATAATAAAATGGTGATGAGCACAGTGCAGTTTAAAATCTAAGGCATGAACAGTCATCTTCTTGTGCATGGAATATAAGCCTCAGGGTTAAAAGTGCAGCTTCCCAGATCTCCTCCTTCAGCTCTGAATCAAACTTACTTTACTGCTAAAGATAATATTTTTATATCACTGGTACTTTCAAATCCTCACCAAGATGATATACTATAGAGCATAAATGTAAACACCTGTTTCCAGACATGTGTTTATAAGTGAAAAGGAACAAAGAACTAAAGGACAAAACCAAAATAAAGGATGTGGCAAATCTATTCACCTTCCAACTAGGAAAGGGAGTCAATGTCAAATGTTGCCATAAGTTCTTTATGCTCATATGT
This sequence comes from Pedetes capensis, assembly GCA_007922755.1. NCBI lineage: Eukaryota > Metazoa > Chordata > Mammalia > Rodentia > Pedetidae > Pedetes > Pedetes capensis. Next base: position 21,653 of record VMDO01028358.1, read on the forward strand.
AATGAAGGTTAATTTTAAAAGTGATAAAATAAATTTTACATAATTTTAAAGCTAATTAAAATATTTATGTATATTTCAAATAATGGTGGGAGAGTCTTTTTTTTAATTAACCCTTTAGTGTTTTCAGTCCAAAGACAGACACACTTTTAGAAGAGCCAATAACATAGATGTGGACAGAATCTCCAATAGATTTTCCTTTGTATAAATAATTATAATGAATAATGACTTGCCTTAAAATCTCAAAATTATTCTTGGAAAAAGAAAGAATGAAAATAAATACCCTTATTTTCATATGGACAGGGATAACAAATACCTTTCCTAGGATGAATAATATAGTTAGTCACAATAAGAATAAGCAGTGATTCTTGAATCTTTGTAATACTATGGCATAAAATGCTTTGTAGAATTATTTTATAATTTTAAAGCCACTTTTATAGATACTAACCTTATAATTGAAAAATATAATTTAAAATTTTAAACAGTCAGAAGTACATAACATTACATAAATGCCCTTTGTCCAGGTCTTAAACTGCTTCTTTCATTAAGAAGAGCCATTTTATTCCCCCAGTACTGAGGGATTGAACCCAGGGTCTCATGCTTGCTTTGCAAGTGCCCTACAACTGAGCTAAACCTCGGCCCATTTTTTACTTGTTTTATTTTGAGAAAGGGTCTCACTAAGTTACTCAGGTTTCTTCTGGCCTTGAACTTGCATTCCTCCTGCCTTTGCCTCCTGAGTTGCTTGGATTACAGGCGTTGTTGTTGTTGTTGTTGTTGTTGTTGTTAGGTGCCAGCGAGTCAGTATCCGACTCATAGCGACCCTCATAGGGTTTTCAATGGCAGACTGTTTCGGGATTGCCTTGGGAGTAGATTGCCAGGTCCTTCTCCCATTTTTGCGGTGCTGGGAATTGAACTCGGGACCTCAGAGACTGCAGCGCAGCGTTCTACCAACTGAGCTAAATCCCAGCCCACAGGCAATGAGCCACATTTTAAATTGAGTCTCTATACCGTCACTACAGGTGGTGTTGTCGTTAGGTGCCATCAAGTCGTATCCGACTCATAGCAACTCTCAGGGTTTTCAATGGCTAATTATCTCAGGATTGCCTCAGGAGTGGATTGCCATGTCCTTCTCCCATTTTTGCAGTGCTGGGAATTGAACTCAGGACCTCAGAGACTGCAGAGCACCGCTGTACCAACTGAGCTAAATCCCAGCCCCAGTCACTAAAGTAGCTAGTACTAAATTGGGGAGGTAGGTCGAATGTCCCTTGACATGATGACAATGTATTTAGGAATCACACTGAAGAAGTCATTATTCTTTACATTGTTCTCTCTTTCTTATACAGGTGTCTCCTACATTTAATCAGAATATTTAAATAATATTTCCTTCATATGGGAGCAACTTTTACCTCCTACCATTAAAATACATAGCATAGCTAAAGCTAATGGATAGAATAAAAGATTTCCTAATGGATATACTGCAGTCTTCTTCTTCCTTCAACACAAGACCTGAAAGAGTTCTAAATGCAATAATTTTATTATATATGGAGTACTATCATTTTCAAAATCATGATGCCTTGCTTTCTCAGAAATGGCACATTCCATGAGCATCTTTTGCAATCTTCTTCTCAACGTTTATAAAAGTGGCCTACACCTTTAGACTAACAAAAGAAAAAAATCTTCATTTTCCTGGAAGTTTAACTTAGAGCTTTAAGCAAATATAGTGCAGTGTACAACCCACTTCATAGGAAAATCCAAACAGTGTATAGAGTTTGCACATCAGGCCCATTTTACTGAAAGAAAAATCTAGACAATAACTGATTTGCTAATCCTAAAGTTACATATCCTCATACTTCAGAAATTGTCAACTGAACATATTTTGTGTCAAGTATGAAACCATTTTATAGTCCACTAAGGTGATGTTTATGGGAGAAGGATGTGGCAATCCACTCCTGAGGCAATCCCAAAACAATCAGCCATTGAAAACCCTATAAGGATCGCTATGAGTTAGACACAACTGGACAGCATCTAACAACATGGTGAAATTTAATCTCAATGCTTTCTTGAATTCATTTAAGAGAGAAAAATAGATGAAATGCTAAATATATATTGTTTTAAGATAATAAACCATTCTGTATTTTATACCATAATTTTAAGCTCCTAATAAATGAATGGCCATTTGTTTTAAACAATAAAGGAGTAACCTTAGTGTAGAAAGTCCCATTACAACAATTATCATAAAATAGTGGACATTGTCATTAAGGTCTGATAGTCAAACATTATCAAAAATAAATATGTGAATTATTTGGGGGTTTGAATTTTCACAATTAACTTTATTCAAAGCTGTTACATGGTCTTAGAATATAAAAAGTCATCAACTTGGAATTAGAATCAAACATAATT
>VMDO01028359.1:0-10999 GCA_007922755.1 Pedetes capensis
AAGGAGGAGGAGGAGGAGGAGGAGGAGGAGGAGAAGGAGGAAGAGGAGGAGGAGGAGGAAGAAAAAGAAAGAAGGAAAGAAAGAAAGAAGGAAAGAAAGAAAGAAAGAAAGAAAGAAGGAAAGAAAGAAAGAAAACAAGAAAGGAAGAAAGAAAGAAAAGAAAAAAGAAAAAATGTCTGAGGCTAAGGGTGTAATTACGTGGCAGAGTGAGTGAGTGCTGAAAGCCCTGGGGTCAATCTCCAGCAATAACAACAAAAGGATTATAATAAATTCTACAAACAATTATAGCTGGGCCCAGTGGGGCATACCTGTAGTCCCACTGATTCAGGAGGCTGAAGCAGGAAGATCTCAAATTTGAGGCCAGAGGCCCGTGCAACTTAGTGAGATGGGGCCTCAAAAAATTTTAAAAAGGGGGAACTGAGGTTGCAGCCCAGTGGAAGAGTGTGTGCCTGGCACGTGTGAAGCCATGGGTTCAACCTCCCAGTACTACAAACAAATAACACAAAACTAATTTTAGGTCCAGAAATTAGATAACCTAGATTAAATGGAAAAATCACAGAAAGGCATAAACTAGGCTGAGGTGTGACTCAGTAGAGCATTTATCTAGCATATATGAAGGCCTGGATTTGATCCCCAAAACTGAAAAACACCCCAAAAAATTAAAGACAAAATAGTCCCCAAAACTGATCTACAGATTTAATGATATCCCTACCAAAATTCCAAAAGCTTTTTTTTTTTTTTTCAGAAATGGACCAGCTAATCTTAAAATTCACATGGAAATGCAAGGGACCCAGAATAGCTAAATCAATCTTTTTTTTTTTTTTTGGCGGTAGTGGGGGTTGAACCCCACGCCTGCATGCTCTGCAAGTGCTGAACCACTGAGCTGCACCTCCGGCCCATTTTTTTACTTTTTGAGACAGGGTCTCACTGAGTTATACTAAGTTACGCAGACTGCGTCTGGTCTCGAACTTGCAATCCTCCTGCCTCAGCCTCCCAAGCCGCTGGGATTACAGGTGTGCGCCACCACGCCCGGTGCTAAAACAATCTTGAAAAGGAAGAACACAGGTGGAGGATTCATACTTCCCAATTTCAGAAATTACTATACTCTGGAACTAGATAGTGGTGATAGCGATGAATTTCATCTCAATTTTTAAAAAATGTACTACAGGGTTAGGAATGCAGGTCAGTGGTAGAGTGCTCACCTGACATGCTCAAGGTCCTGGATTAGATCCTCAGCACTGTATTTTTTTTAATGTACTATACACTCTGCAGGATTGTGAGTTTGAAGCTAGCCTGGGCTACATATCAAGACCCAGTCTAAAGTACAAAACAAATCAAAACAAACAAACAAAAATCTCCTTGAAATAAAACAGTCGTAACGCTATTGGTGGAACTGTAAATGAGTATAGCCATTGTGGAAATCAATATGGAGGTTCCTAAGAAAACTAAAATTAGAACAACATATGATCCAGCTGTACCACTCCTGGGTGTATACCCAGAGGAAGACAGGGACACTTGGACTTTCATATTTAATGCAGCACTCTTCACAATTGCAGGAATAAGGAATCAGCCCAGATGTCCATCAACAAACTACTGGATTTTTAAAATGTAGTGTGTGTACACAATGCAATATTACTCAGCAGTAAAGAAGAATGGCCTGCAGCTATAGCCCTGTGGCATCCGATCCCGTCAGATCTCGGAAGCTAAGCAGGGTGGGGCCTGGTTAGTACCTGGATGGGAGACCACCTGGGAACACCAGAAGCCGTAGGCTTGGGAGAAGGACCTGGCAACCCCTTCCCCCCCCAAAAAAAAAAAAATCAATCTGCCATTGAAAACCCTATGCACAGCAGAGAAGCACTGACAATAGTGTTTCCCCTGGTGTACAGAGGGTCGCTATGAGTCAGATACTGACTCGATGGCACCTAACAACAACAACAACAAAGAAGAATGAAATTATATCATTTGAAGCAAAATGGACGGAACTGGACATCATCATTTTCATTTTAAGCAAAATAACCCAGACTTGAAAAGAGGAATACCACATATTTTCACTCATATGTGGGAGCTAGATCTACCTTAACACATACACATACACACACACACATATATACACACACACAGTTGTATATATCTAAGATTAGAAAATACAAGGAGCTCAAGGTACCTATCAGGAGGGGGAAGGGAATAAGTGGGACATGGAAGGAGAGCGACATATAGGGGTAAAGAGGGAGAGACCAAGTGCAAAACACAGGATGCAATTTTACAAAAATCCCATAATGAATCTCACTATATTCTATGGAAGTTAAAAAAAATTATAGCTCATACAGCCGGGCGCGGTGGTGCATACCTGTAATCCCAGTGGCTCAGGAGGTGGAGGCAGAAGGATCGAAAGTCCAAAACCAGAGGCAGTCTACATAACTTAGCAGGACCCTGTCTCAAAAAGTAAAAAAAATGGGCTGGGGGTGCAGCTCAGTGGTACAGCATTTGCAAAGGATGCAAGCACAAGGCCCTATGTTAAACCCACATACCACACACACACAAAAAAAATTATACCTCATAAATATGTACAACTATGCTAATAATAATTTTTTTGTAAAATGCTTAAGAAGATGGAAGTGTTAACAATCCTAATTTGATATTTTTACACTGTATATATAAACTGAATTATATATATAATTATATATAATATATATAACATATGATAATTATATATATAAACTGAATTATCACTGTATCCCATAAATATATACAATTAAAATACAAATAAAACTAAATAAAATAAAATAAAAAGGAAATAAAACAGTTGTTTTTTCTGGCCTTGGGTTAAAGTAATAGTTTTGGGGGTAGGGGTCTGATTCCAAAAGGACAGTCAAACAAAAAATGGATAAATGGGACTCTACAAAAATTTTAAACTTTTTGAGCTTCAAGGGACACCAATGAAGTAAGGGAAAAGACAACCTAACGGGTGAGAAATACTTGCTAATCATTTATCTGGATGTTCCTAGTACCTAGAATATAAAAATAACTCTTACAACTTAACTGTAAAAACACTGACAGCCCAATTCGAAAATGAACAGAGAGCCGAGTGGAGGCCCACGCCGAGCCCAGCAACTGGCCAGGCTGAGGCAGGAGGATGGCTACTTTGAGGCCAGAGGCAGCCTGCACAATTTAATGTAACCTTGTGTCAAAATTAACATACAAAAAAGGGGACAAGGATGCGACTCGGTCGTAGAGCGCTAGTGCAGCATGTGCAAGGCCCTGGGTTCAACCCCCAGTACTGGAGGGGGTGCAGGGGAGAACTTGACCAGACTTTGGGCTAGGACATGGAAATATGCTCAACATCGCTAACCATTAGGGAAACACAAATCAAAGCCACAAGGCAGCACTCACAGCCACTCGTGTGGCTGTGATGTTGTTGTTGTTAGGTGCCATCGAGTTGTATCCGACTCATAGCGACCCTCACAGGGTTTTCAATGGCTGACTGTTTCGGGATTGCCTTGGGAGTGGATTGCCAGGCCCTTCTCCCATTTTGCGGTGCTGGGAATTGAACTCCGGACCTCAGAGACTGCAGCGCAGTGCTCTACCTACTGAGCTAAATCCCAGCGTGGCTGTGATAGAAAAGATATGTTACCATGCATTGGTGAGGATGCATAAAAATTGGAAGCCTCATTCATGGCTGGTTAGAATGTAAAGTGGTGCAGTTGCTGCGAAAAAGGGTTGTTGGTTCCTCAAAATGTTAAACTCGGAGTCACCTTGTTGTTAGGTGCATTCGAGTCGGTATCCGACTCATAGCGACCCTCATAGGGTTTTCAATGGCTGTTTCGGGATTGCCTTGGGAGTGAATTGCCAGGCCCTTCTCCCATTTTGGGGTGCTGGGAATTGAACTCTGGACCTCAGCGCAATGCTCTACCAACTGAGCCAAATCCCAGCCCAGAGTTACTTTAGGACCCAGTAATTCCACTCCCAGCATACACTACCAGGTACACACCCAAGAAGAATGGCAATACGGCTAGTTATTCTAACTCAGAACCTCCAATCGATTTTGTGTGCCCTTTTTTTTAACAACAGATTTTATTTTATTTTGTTTTGTTTTATTTTATTTATTTTTTTTAACACTGTGCGCCCTTTCAACACATCACCAATCAGGTAAAACACAAACCCATGGGATTTTTTCCCCCTAGACTTTTGTTGCCTGCCACACTGCCATAAAGTGCTCACCGACGCAAAATAACCGGCCGTCTACCTAGCTTTTCCCTTCTGCCGTCAACCGCGGCCGAACTTCACTCCCAGAAGGCCGCGGAGAGCGACTACAGAGCGTGACAGAGCGCTTTACGACAGTTGCTTTGTGGCAGCCCTGGAGGAGGAAGATGGCGGCCACCTTAGTGGCCGCTCGAGGAGCGGGACCTGCCCCGGCCTGGGGGCCGGAGGCCCTCACCCCGGATTGGGAAAACCGGGAAGTCTCCACAGGGGTGAGGAGAGACTCAGGGTGCAGGAGATGTGTACAGGGCTTGGTGCGAGGGACGGATAAGGCCTGAGTAGGGCCGGGAGCGCTGGAGCGGGGGGCGGAGGGGAGATGGAGCACGTTATGGTGAAGGCAGAGGGAGGAGTACCCTGAAGATGCCAGGAGGAGGGGGGAGCGGAAGCGTGAATTTTCCTTTCTTTTCTTTTCTTTTTTTTTTTTTTTTTTTTTTTTTTTTTTTTTTTTTTTTTTTTCTTTTCTCGGTACTGGGGGTTGAACCCAGGGCCTTGCGCTTGCATGCTCTGCAAGTGCTGGACCACTGAGCTGCACCCCCAGCCCATTTTTTTACTTTTTTAAGACAGGGTCTCGCTAAATTACGCAGACTTCCTCTGGTCTCGAACTTGCGATCCTGCCACCTCTGCCTCCCGAGCCTCTGGGATGACAGGCGTGTGCCACCACGCTCAGCTAAGCTTGAAATTTTTGATTCCGAGCGCCCCTGAAACCCTGGGCTTTAAGGGCTGGAATTCTGGTATTGTGCGGGGTGCTGAGGCCCGGGTGAGATTTGAAAATCGGTCCACGGCGTAAGGATTGTGTATTGTGAGGGGTCGCTGAGGTGGTGTCTATGCTAGAGAAGGTGGGAAGGCTCGGTCTCACCCTTTTCTCCGTTTTCCCAGACCACTATCATGGCTGTGCAGTTTGACGGGGGCGTGGTTCTGGGGGCTGACTCCCGAACAACCACTGGGTGAGCACAGTTTTGTGAGAGGGCTTCCATCTTCCCTCCCTACCCTTGCCAGCCTATCCTTTTGCAGTGCTGGGGCTCGAACCCAGGGATCGAACTCAGGGCCTCGCACATGCTAAGCAAGTGTTGTACCACTTAACCACATCCCCAGCTCTGCCTGCCTTCCCTTACCCTCCACAGACCGCTGTAAGAAGAAAGCTTTCTCCTCTCCTTGGACGTAAGGATTTCTCCCTGCTTTACTCCTTCCAATTTTCCTCATCTTTTGGTGAAATACTATAAAAGCCTCTTCCCCATCCATCCTACTTAAGTTTGAATGGGAACAAATAGGCATTACTGGCATTCCCATCTTGACCCCTGAGAGAGTGACGGGATAGAGATGGGAGGCAGGTGTGTGTGGGGGGGGTCCTCTCACTATTCTGCCACCCTGCAGGTCCTACATTGCCAATCGAGTGACTGACAAGCTGACCCCTATTCACGATCACATTTTCTGCTGCCGCTCGGGCTCAGCGGCTGATACCCAAGCAGTAGCAGATGCTGTCACTTACCAGCTTGGTTTCCACAGGTATCAGAAGGGAGCTGGGAGCCGACGCACTAACTGGCCCGGCTCCCAGGTCCTGACGCTGCTTTCCTTGTGATCCCACCTCCGCGCCCTGTAGCATTGAACTGAATGAGCCTCCACTGGTCCACACGGCAGCCAGCCTCTTCAAGGAGATGTGTTACCGATACCGCGAAGACCTGATGGCAGGAATCATCATCGCAGGCTGGGACCCTCAGGAAGGGGGCCAGGTCAGGCCCTACCCCTGCCAGAGCCCTGGAGTCATGCCTTGGATCCTCTCCTCACCCACGCCATTTTCTGTGTCCCTTTCCTGTCTCTCCTTCATTTACTATTAACACTCCCCAGACCAATCCCCCAATGGACAGGTAAATGTACATGTGTTGAGAGAAGGCACAACTGGTGACCCTTCTTCTCCCTTCACATGCCAGGTGTACTCGGTTCCCATGGGGGGCATGATGGTGAGGCAGTCCTTTGCCATTGGAGGCTCCGGGAGCTCCTACATCTATGGCTACGTGGACGCCACCTACCGGGAAGGCATGACCAAGGCAGAGTGTCTGCAGTTCACTGCGAATGGTGAGAAGCTGGGCTTCTGGGCCTGTGAGCTTCTGCTCTCCCTCCCCAAGCTAAGCCAGCGCTCCTCATTCCTTGCAGTGTCTCCAGCAACTAACTCCCAATGCATCCTTCTCCCTTTATCCACAGCCCTTGCTTTGGCCATGGAACGGGATGGCTCCAGTGGAGGAGTGATCCGCCTGGCGGCCATTGAAGAATCAGGGGTAGAGCGGCAGGTACTTCTGGGAGACCAGATACCTAAATTCAGCATTGCCACTCTGCCACCCCCATGAATCCTGGAACTCCAGGATGCGATAAGAGACGTCCCATCCTGATACGAGATTTAGTAAACAGTTTATCAAAGAGAATCTTTGTGCTTTGGGGTTCTTTTCTTGACCTTAAGCCTGAACTTGTCTGGCTCATTGCTATTTGTACAAACCACTGCGCTCAGCTCAGAGGAAGTGGGGGAAGAGGTGAAGGGCGTTTATAAGTGCCTGTTCTTGCTAAGCCTTTGCATGAGTGGTTTTCAGACCTCTTTCTCCAGCCCACCTTCCCCATCCCCTCAAGGTATTTAAACCACCAGAGTGTGGTCGACGTGGCAAGTGCTCTGAGCCACATCCCCAGCCCTGCCAGCCATCCTTGCCTTCCACAGACAGATGTGGGGGCTACCATCAACATCCCCTCCCTATTCGAGTCCAGGGTATAACTCAGAATTCTGAACCTGTGGTCCCTTCCCACGCCCTGCCTCCTGCCAGTCACCATGGGTGGCAACTCATCCTAACACTAGAGGACCTCTCTCTCAGCTCAGCCTCACGGTTCCCTCTCTCATACTTCACCTCTGTCGCCTCTTGTGGTGACACAGCAGTATGACTTCCTTGGCTGTGGTGAAAGAATTGGGCCTTGTCCGCAAGTGGAATTTAAGATGGGTACTGGGTGGCAGAGGGCAGCCACAGGGAGTGCTTTTGGCCAGCTCTGGAAGACACCCTTCCCATAGGAGGCTGAGAAGGCACTCTGTCCCCACTCAAGCAAAGGACTGAAAGGGCTCAGTGGCACTCAGTGACATGTTCTGTCTTTCCACAGTCTTTTCTCCAGTGTATGGTTCAGAAAGCTGTAGAAGCCACACGTGAAAACCTTGTTCTAGAATACATATAATCCTGTCATGGAGGGGCTTGGAGGGCAGGAAGGAGGATTTCTAAGGAGGTGGTGAGGTCCTGGATTAAGTGAAGAAGAGCAGAGAGGGATCTCCGACCCCAAACATGTACCTCGAACTTAAATAGCATGCCGTGCTTTTGATTTTCATCCCTAAACCTGTTCTCCCAATCCTCTCTATTCAGGCATCTTTTTTTTTTTTTTTTTTTTTTTTTTTGCGGTACTGGGGTTGAACCCAGGACCTCACGCTTGCTTGCTCTGCAAGTGCTGGGCCACTGAGCTGCACCCCCAGCCCATTTTTTTTCTTTTTGAGACAGGGTCTCGCTAAGTTACGCAGACTGCCTCTGGTCTCGAACTTGCAATCCTCCTGCCTCCACCTTCCAAGCCGCTGGGATGACAGGCGTGCGCCACCACGCCAGGCACATAGGCATCATCTTTGATTCCTCTCTGTCCCTTGCACTCCACATTCAAGCTAACAGGTAAGTTCTAAAAGCTTTATGGAAGCACATGGAGATTTCGTCTACTTCTCACCATCTCCGTAGCAGTGTTAGGATCCATACTTCACTCACACAGTCTTTTCCCCACAGAGCAACCAAAGGGACCTTGGTATCTGTGAGACCTGATGCTTCCCTGCCTGATGTTCTTCAATTTCTTACCATTCCACCTAGAACAATACTTTGATTCTTACCTTGAGCTAAAGAGCCAACAGTTCCCCAACCTTGATGTGCTAGTCGCTGTGGGATTTTGCACTTAAAGTTGGGTTTTTTTCCTACTGGAACTATCCATCCGTTCTTTCTCTCTCTGCTGCTGAGCATCGCACTCAGAGCCTCGCAGCTGCTAGGCAAGTGCTCTCCCACTCAGCTACATCCCCACATGAAATTTTTTGGCTTTTCTTTTCAAATAAACTTTATTCCCTAGAGTAGTTTTAGGTTTACGGCAAAGTTGAGTAGAAGATCGAGATTTCCCATATGCCTCCTGCCCCCACATAGGTTCAGCTTGCCTCACTACCAGCGTCCTGCACCTGACTGGTACATCTATTTGTTAGACTCAGTGGCCTACACTGATACGTCATTCGTCAGCTTCCCTTTAGCTACTCTTCATTCAGGTCTCAGCTCAAACGTCACCTCATCAGAAAGGCCTTTCCTTTATCCCCTGAAATTGGAGAAACCATCCTCCCCATCCCACTCTCACGCTGTTGTTTGTTGTTAGGTGCCATCGAGTCAGTATTCGACTCATCGCAACCCTACGAACAACAGGTGAAACACTATTGTCAGTGCTTCTCTGCTATTCATAGGGTTTTCAATGGCAGATTGATTTTTTGGGAGGGGATTGCCGGGTCCTTCTCCCAAACCTACAGCACCTGGTGTTCCCAGGCGGTCTCCCATCCAAGTACTAACCAGGCCCGACCCTGCGTAGCTTCCAAGATCTGACGGGATCGCATGCCACAGTGGTCCAACTGCAGGCCTGCTCACATTACCCTGTTTAATTTTCCTCATGGTAGAACTCCTTATCTTGAACTAACATGCTTATTTGTTTACTGTCTACTTCCCCCTACTGGAAAGCTCAGTGGGAAGAAACTTTTTTTTTTTGGCAGTACTGGGGTTGAACCCAGTGTCTCGCGCTTGCATGCTCTGCAAGTGCTGGTCCACTGAGCTGCGCCCGCAGCCCGTTTTTTTTTTTTTTACTTTTTGAGACCGGGTCTCGATAAATTACGCAGACTGCCTCTGGTCTCAAACTTGCCATCCTCCTGCCTCCGCCTCCAGAGCCGTTGGGATGACAGGCGTGCGCCACCGCGCCTGGCTCTTTTTTTTTTTTTTTTTTTTTTGCTTTTTGAGACTAAATCTCACCGTGTAGCCCAGGCTAGGCTGGGACTCACTGTGTAGACCAGGCTGGCCTCACACTTGCCTCAATCCTCCCGCCTCAGCCTTCCAAGTGCTGGGGTTACAGGAATGTGGGCCGCACCTTACAAAGAAAGAATTCTTACCTCCTGGTTCACTGATACATGCTCAATGCCAGGCAAGGAGTAGACACTAAATATTCACTAAATAGATGCTCCCTGGTCCCATCTGCTTTCCCCGCAAGCCTCAAACCCCTCTGAAGCTTGATTTCAGCAAACTTACTTTCCCACTAACCACATCCAGGGTCTGCCTCATGTTCACCATCCCATGCCCCACTCCCACCCAGCGGTACACTTCCCACCTCAGCCCTGCACCCCGGCCCCTGTGCTTTGGCCCCTAACACATACACAACACTTGCCAACCCTGAACGAATTTAATGAGGTCAGGACAGACTTGGGTTATGACAGATTTGGGGGAGCCTGATATTTGGGACCACTGAGAAACTGGGCAAAGGGAGGTCGCCAAGTCTTCCTGGAGGTTCAGCACGCGGTTGTCCCCTTCAAATAGTGGAGTCGTTCGCAGATGACACATCATGCAGCTGGTGGCGGAAGGACAGCCGGGCTTTCCTGCTGAAGTAGGCCCCAGCCCCAGGGGCGGGCAGCCCTCCTACAGCCATGATGGGGGCTACAGCTTGGCTGGGCTCTGGAGGGGCAGCAGGATCCAGGCCTGAGAAGGGAGGTTGGAGGAGGAGGGAGGGGGCCGCAGGTCACGGTTCAGCTCCCGCTCCACCTCCTGGCAGGCGAGAGGAGGAAAGAAGCTAGGAAAGGTGGTGCTTGGGGTCTGCAGAGGTAAGGAGTGGCAGCCACAGCAGCAGGATGGGGAAGGGAGAGTTGAGGACAAGAAGGCTGCGCAGAGATACAGACTCCCGGTTGCAAAGGGCCTCCAGTCGCTCTCCGTGGAGAAGGCCATGCGTGAGGCCCGTGCTGCTGCTATTTTGAAATTTGTGACTTTCTGCCCCAGGGCCCCAGCTTCCATTTTGCACTGGGCCCTGCAAAGTCTTCAGGCAGCCCCCTACCCCACCCCACCCCAGGACATGGAGTCTACCTCCCCCAGGGGAGACGGGCCCTTTCCAGTTGCTGGTTTGCTGGTTGATCTTTCTCCAGCCAGGTACCTGCCTGGCAGCCCCTTTCCCCCCATGCACCCCCATACCTGCTCCTCGGCTGGTCCCTCGCTGTCTCCGGCACCCACACCATGGGAAACACCAGGCCCCCTTCAGCCCCATCTCCACAGTGAAGGATATGAGGAGGCTGGGAAGGGCCAGGAGGCCCCGGGGGAGGAGTGTGGTTTCCAAGCCCCCCCACCATGGGCAAAACTACCACTTAGCCTCAGCCCGCCTGGTGATTATAGGCGCCAGGGGATAGAGAGGGGAGAGGGGGAGGAGGGACGGGTTGGGGAATACCTCCATTTGAACACCTATTTTTTGTGCCCCCTTAATTTTGGGGTTCTCTCTAACCCCCGTGGAAGAGCCAGAGGGGGTGGGGAGGGGTAGCAGGGCAGCGACAGGTGTAGGAGCGCTATAGCATGGTTAAAAACTGAGGACCGATGCGGACAACCAGGTGCCAGGTTAGACATTGCTGGGGGTGGGGAAGGGGGTGGTGTTTTATTGTTGTTGTTGTTGCTAGGTGCCATCGAGTCAGTATCCAACTCAT
>VMDO01028359.1:11099-24152 GCA_007922755.1 Pedetes capensis
TTTTTTTTTTTTTTTTTTTTTTTTTTTTTTTTTTTTTCAGTACTGTGGTTGAATCCAGGGTCTCACACAGGCTAAGCAAGTGCTCTATCATTGAGCTGCACTCACAGCTCCATTTATTTATTTATTTATTTATTTATTTTTGTAGTACTGGGGGTTGAACCCAGGGCCTTGCACCTGCATGCTCTGCAAGCGCTGGACCACTGAGCTGCACCCCCAGCCCATTTTATACTTTTTGAGACAGGGTCTCGCTTGGTTAAGCAGACTGCCTGTGGTCTCGAGCTTGTGATCCTCCTGCCTCCACCTCCTAAACCACTGGGATTACAGGCATGCGCCACGGCGCCCGGCCCCAGTTTGGTCTTAAACTGGAGATCCTCCTTCCTCAGCCTCCTGAATGCTAGGATTACAAGTATGTGCCACCATGTCCAGCTTGTCTGGTAGTCCTTGTCCCTTCTGTCTGCTTATAGTTTTTGTTGTTGTTCTGAGATGTGGGACTTCCTATGTCGCCCCAGCTACTCTCCAACTCCTGGACTCAAGTGATCCTCCTGAGTGCTGAGACTACAGGTGCGTCCCACTGCACCTGTGCCCAGCCTTCTTGTCTCTCTTCATGGGCAGAGTCATGATAGGTTAATTACTCAGTGCTGAGTAGACTCTAGGGACTATTACATGTTGCCTGAGATCACTCAGTCATGTCAATGATTGGCAAGTGCTCTACCACTGAGCTATGCCCCCAGCCCTCAATGATCTTTTTTAGATTTTTATGTTTTGGAGACAGGACTTCGCTATGTAGTCCCTGCCTCAGCCTCCTGAGTGCTGCAATGCCACTGCGATGCCAGGTGTGCGCCACCATACCTGGCTCCCCTCAATGATCTTTTGATGTGTTATTACTATTCTGATTTTACAGATGAGGAAAGGAGAGCACAAAGCTATAAGGTCAGTTGCTCAAGGTCACAAAGGCAGTTATTCTCCTTTAGCCCCAGCCGGAGCCAGTCCGGCTGAGTCTGTTAATCACCACAGAGAGCTTCCCAAGCACGTCCCCAGGCAGGGGTGGCCTGGCCAGGGCCCAGGCTGGGAGCCTCAGGGCCAGAGCACCATAGCCAAGGACTCCATCCCGTAGTAAAGCTGTGTGAATGCTGTATCGGTATACCCTAAGGTGCCATGACGCGGGAATGCTAGGAATGCTGGGAAGCGCTGTCAGCTACCCACACTGCCTGATGCAGACAGAAGCCTGCGGGTGGTGGTGATTTTTAAAAATTTGTTATTGTTGTTTTCCAGCGTTAAGACTAAACCCAGGGCTTCACACATCCTAGGCAAGTGCTCTACCACTGAATGGCACTCCTAGCGCCCCCCCCCTTTTTTTTCTGTACTGTGGTTTGAGCCCAGGGCTTCGCACCTGCAAGCTCTGCAAGTGCTGGACCACTGAGCTGCACCCTCAGCCCATTTTCTTACTTCTTTTGAGACAGAGTCTTGCTGTTACGCAGACTGCCTCTGGTCTCAAACTTGCGATCCTCCTGCCTCCGCCTCCCCAGCCGCTGGGATGACAGGCGTGCGCCACTGCGCCCCGCCCCCTTTTCTATTTTTTACATTGAGACAGGGACTCACTAGGTTGCACAAGCTACCTCTAGCCTCGAATTCACTGTCCTCCCACCCCTACCTCCCACGTCAGTGGGATTACAGGTGTGCACCATGACACCCACTCCTATTTGTTGTTGTTGTTGTTGTTCATTTGTTTGTTTGGGATTTCTTTATCTGTTTGTTGTCTTTTGCAGTGCTAGGTATCAAACCCAGGGCCTCTTGCACACAAGGGAAGTGTTGTACCACTGAGCTACAACCACAGTCCTTGATTTTTTATTTAATTTTATTGAAGCAAAAACATACATACAATCAAATCACACACCTTAATGTTCAGTTGCATGAGTTTTGTCAAGTAAATACACTCAAGCGGTCATCACCCCAAAGAATAGCAGACATTTCCATTATTCCAGAAAGTTCCCTTGACAGTTCCCCAGACAAGGCCCTTTGTAAGCAATCTTTCCCCCACACCCTGCCACAGGCAACCACTGATCTCATCTCCACTACTATTGATTGGTTTCGCCTGTTTTAGAACTTTGTATAAATGGAATCATGTACTGTTATTATTCTTTTGTGTCTGGCTTCATCCAGCATCATGGTTTTGAGATTTATCCATGTTTTGTGTATTAACATGTTGTGTGTATCCATGTTGTGTTGTTTACAGCTTTATTACAATGTTATTCAAAGCATTACATAAAATCCACCTTTCTGAGATACACAATTCAGTGGTTTTTCCTGTATGCACAGAGTTATGCAACCTTCACAACTAATTTTGTAACATTTCTCTTGCTCCCTAAAGAAATCCTTGTAGCTGGGTGTGGTGGTATACTCCTGTAATTCTAGCACTGGGGAGGGAAGAGGTGGGGGGGAGAGGAAGGAAGGGAGGGAGGGAGGGAAGGAGGGGGAGGGTGAAAGAAAGCAAAGAAGGAAGGAAGGAAGAGATAGAGAAGGAAAGAAGGAAGGAAGGAGGGAAGGAGGGAGGGAGGGAAGGAAGGAAGGAAAGGGAAAAGAAGAGAAAAGAAAAGGAAACAAAAAAAGTATTCCTGGTGCCCACTGGAGTCAGACTTCTTTCCTCCGCCCAGGTTCCTGCCCATCTACTTCCTGTTTCTATGAATTTGCTTATTCTTAACTTTTCATGTCAATGGAAGCTTACAACATGTGGCCTTTTGTATCTGGTTTCTTTCATTTAGCATAGTTTCAAGGCTCATCCATGTTGGAATAGCATGTATCGTACTTAGTTTCTTTTTTTGGCCGGGTGTAAGCCATCAGTTGATGGACATTTGGTTCATTTCCACTTTTTGGCTACTATGAGTTACACTGCTATGTACAGCCAGGTACATGTTCTTCTGGGGACGCAAGGCTTTCTCTCTCTCGGGTCTCTATCTAGGAGTCCATGTGCTGGATCATATGGTTATTCTACATGTAAGGTTTTGAATTGTATTCTAAAGCACCTGTGCCATCTTACACTTTCTCCTCTTTTTCTTACGAGTACTATTCTACTACGACAATAGTGAGAGCCCCTCGGTTCACTCTCCGTCATCATTTTAAAACAACAACAACAACAACAAAAACAAAAACAGAAACACAGCCGGCACAGTGGCGCACGCCAGCCGGCACAGTGGCGCACGCCTGTAATCCCAGCGGCTAGGGAGGTGGAGGCAGGAGGATCGCAAGTTCAAGACCAGGGGCAGTCTGCGTAATTTAGCGAGACCCTGTCTCAAAAAATAAAAAGAAATGGGCTGGGGGTGCAGCTCAGTGGTCCAGCACTTGCAGAGCATGCAGGCGCGAGGCCCTCGGTTCAATCCCCAGTAACGCAAACAAAACATAACAAAACAAAACAAAAAACAGAAACAGAGCCAGGTGTGATGGTGCACACCTATAATCCCAGCACTCACTGGGCAGTAGGATGGCTGCAAGTCTGAGGCCAGCCTAGGCTACATAGTGAGTTCAAGGCCACCCTAAAATACATAGCAACCCTGTGTCTCAAAAACAAAAGCAAAAACAAAACAAAACAAAATCAACACACCTCTAATGAATGGAAATAAAAGACCTCACCAGGTACGGTAGCTCATGCTTGTGACCCCAGCACTTGGAAGGCTGATGCAGGAAAATCAAGAGTTTGAGGCCAGCCTGGGTTACTCAGGGAGACACTGTGTTGAAAAACAAAACAAAACAAACAAACAAAAGAAACCAACAACGACCACCACCACAACAACAAATTTCTGCTCTTCAAAAGGCACAACTAATTATTAAGAAAATGAAAAACAAACCACATTCTGGGAGAAAATATTTGCATCTAATGAAACACTTGTACCTCAAATATATAGAGAACTCTTACAATAAGACAATATGATTTTTAAAAAATTAGCAAAAGACTTGAGCAGACACTTTATAAAAGGAGATATGAAAATGACCACTAAGCACATGAAACACGGTCAAAATCAACATTCAGAAAGGTGCAAATAAAACTGGAATAACGCACCTATTAGAACAGCTAACACATAGGATTGACAATATTGCTGGGGGCAGTGGCCCACGCCTGTAATCCCAGTGACTCTGGCACTAGAGGCAGGAGGATCCAAGTTCGAGGCCAGAGGCAGCCTGTGTAATTTAGCAACATCCTGACTCAAAACAGAGAATTAAAAACGGGCTGCGGGAGAACCCAGGGGTAGAGCACTGGCTAAGTATGTACAAGATTCTGGGTTCAACTACTAAGTACCAGGAAATAAATAAGAAAGATTGACAATATTAAATGTTGGCTGTGCTATGAAATAACTAGAGCTACCATATGTTGGTTTTGGAAATGTAAAGTGGAGCAGCCATTTTGGAAGATACTTTGGCAGTTTCTTTCTTTCTTTCTCTCTCTCTCTCTCTTTCTCTCTCTCTCTCTCTCTCTCTTCTTCCTCTTCTTCCCCTCTCTCTCTCTCTCTCTCTCTCTCTCTCTCTCTCTCTCTCTTCTCTCTGTTGTTTTATTTACTTTTTACACAATGTCTGGCCATGTACCTCAGGCTGGCCTCGAACTTGCAGCCCTCCCGCCTCAACTTCCCCACTGCTGGATTCCTGTCGCTCGCCACCACGACCGGGTCTTGACAGCCTCTTATAAGTTAAACACACACTTAGATGACCCAGCAAATCCACTCCTGTTTAAGACAAATAAAAACATAAGTGCACAGAATGGCTTACACGGAAATGTGTGCGAGCTTTCTTCAGAAGAGACAAAAACTAAAAAACAGGCAAATGGCTATCAAAGGAAGAAATCTGTTGAGGAGGAAAGAAAAAAAACAGGAAATATCTTGTCTTTAGGATCTGATTCTTTTTTTTTTTTTTTTCCTTTTTCTGTTTTCCCCAGACTTACAGGAGCGCAGGTTTGAAGCCTGCCGTGTTCACTACTGTACCCTCAGTCCCTGGCAGAGCAAGTTTTGTGAATGGAGAAAAGAATGTGATCTTTCAGAAGTAATAAACTAGTAGACATCATCCTTGGAGCCTTTTTTTTTTTTTTTTTTTTTTTTTTTTTTTTTTTTTTTTTTTTTTTTTTTTTTTTTTTTTTTTTTTTTTTTTTTGGTACTGGGGGTTGAACCCAGGGCCTCGCGCCTGCATGCTCTGCAAGTGCTGGACCACTGAGCTGCACCCCCAGCCCATCTTTTTACTTTTTGAGACAGGTTCTCGCAAAATTACGCAGACTGCCTCTGGTCTGGAACTAGCGATCCTCCTGCCTCCGCCTCCCGAGCCGCTGGGATGACAGGCGTGCGCCACCATCACAGGCCCTTGGGACCTTTTAGCCCCCATTCCCTCCATCTACGAACACTCGCCGGGCCAGGCCGGGTGCGGTTCGCCGCCGCGCCAGCAAGGGGGCAGCGTGGGCGCCAGGAGGACCCCGGGCCGGGCGCGCAGCGTCGAGCTCACTCCGTGGCGGGAGGACGCGCACGGACCACGACGCGGGGCCGCCGGACAGACCCGGAGCCCGGTCCCCGCCGCCGCCCCGAGCCGGCCGCGCAGCCCCACCGCGCCCCCGGCGGCAATCGGGACACGGGGCGGGCCGAGGGCGGACGCGAATCCGGCGGAGGTGAGGCCGGGGTCCGTCCCGCCTCCGGGGCCGGCGCTGAGCCCCGGCTCCGCCCAGGCCCGCCGGGGCGTGGGCTCCGACCCGGGCCGAGCTCCGCCGCCCGCGCCCGCGAGTCCCGCAGGCTGGAGGAGGGTGCGGGGCGGGGGCGCTGCGGAGGTCGCGGGCGCGGGAAATCGGGCGGGGCCGGGGCTGCCGGGCCTTCTGGCGCCGCCGCACGCCCCGATTGCGGGGTTCTCTCCCTGGCGGGGAGCGCGCAACTTCCTCCTTCCCGCCGGACCCCCGCTCCCGGCCGGCCTGGGCGGGCTGCGGCGCCGGCGGCCCCGGGCGCCTCCACCACCAGGGCGGCTTCCCCCGGCTCCTGAGCTGCTCCGGTGGAGGGCGATCCCGGCCGGTCTGGGTGAGTTTCCTGGGGTCCCGGACAGGGGCGAGGCCGAGGGGTCTGGATGGAGGACCGAGGGAGGCGAGGAAAGTTGGAGATGGGTCGGCGCGGGAACCAGTGGGAGGTTGGCAGTGCGCAGGAGTGCGGTGGGTGGGGGAGATGAGGACGGAGAAGGTCAGGGTGGGGCCGGTCTGCAGATCGGCGCCCTGAGGCCTCCTCGTGCGCCCAGGATGACGACGGCCCTGGAGAACCCCTTCCCCTATGGGGACTACCTGAACTCCAGCCAGCTGCACATGGAGCCGGATGAGGTGGACACTCTCAAGGACGGAGAGGACCCAGGTACGCGGGGGGCACGGCCCTGAGCGAGGTGGGGCTCCGAGCTGGGCCTCCGGGGTCTAGCCATTGGGCTTTCTTTCCATGCAGCCGACCGGATGCACCCCTTTCTGGCCATCTACGACCTCCAGCCTCTGAAAGCGCACCCCTTGGTGTTCGCGCCCGGGGTTCCCGTCACCGCCCAGGTGGTGAGCACCGAAAGATACACCAGCGGATCCAAGGTGGCTGCGGGGCTGGGCTGGCTCCAGAGCGCGCGGTGGAGGGAGGTGTGGATGGGGCCGAGGGCTAGGACCGCCCCGCGCGCCCCACCAGGGGCCACGGACTCAGTCCCTCGACCCCTCAGGTGGGGACCTGCACTTTGTATTCTGTGCGCTTGACTCACGGCGACTTCACCTGGACAACCAAGAAGAAATTCCGGCATTTCCAGGAGCTGCACCGGGACCTCCAGAGACACAAAGTCTTGATGAGCCTCCTCCCTCTGGCGCGGTGAGGGGACCAGACGGCTTCCCGTGAAGGCCAGGTGTCCTTTCTTCAGGGGCCGCCTGCCTCATTCCCAGGCCACAAACTTTCCTCCCCCCAGCTCTGGCCAGGAGACCCTCCCTTGACCCTGGTTACCAGGAAACTTTGCCTGCCCAGCTCTCCCTGAGCATGGTTCTGTGCCAGGATCTCGGCCAGGCCGGATGCCCAAAATGCCCTTGGCAGCCTCCCTCTTCTCCTTCCCCTGGGGAGGGAGCGTTCCTCCTGCCAAGCCGCAGGCCTCCCCTCCCGCGAGCCCCTCTCTCCAGTGTCTCAGGCACCCGGCCTTTCAGCTCTTACCCAAGCTTTGCCCCATCCTTCCACAGCTTTGCCGTTGCCTATTCTCCAGCCCGAGAGACAGCCAACACCGAGATGCCGTCTTTGCCCCGAGGAGGTCCTGAGGGCTCCGCCAGACACGCAGCCAGCAAGCAGGTGTGCCTGGACGCCAGGGCCTCTGGGAAGGTGTGCCGGGCGCCAGGGGCTGTGGTCCCATCTCTTTCCCTCTCTCCCGTTCCCACTTCAGAAGTACCTGGAGAATTACCTCAACCGCCTCCTGACGATGTCTTTCTACCGCAACTACCACGCCATGGTAAGGTCTGGGGACTGTCCACCTGGGGCATTTAAGTGGAGCAGGATCCTCGTGGCCCCAGGAGCCAGGGGGTCAGAGGCAGTGAGGTCTCAGGCGCCGAAAACCAGGTCTCCCCTCTGAGCTCCTGTCTTGCTTGCAGACAGAGTTCTTGGAGGTCAGCCAGCTCTCCTTCATCCCAGACCTGGGCTCCAAAGGACTGTGAGTGTGGGGTCCCCTCGCCCACTGTCAGCAGACATAACTCCCCGTCTCTAGCTGCCTGGAGAATGGGGCAGGCAGTGCCAAGGGGCCACAGCCGGAGCCCCCCATCCGGCTTCTCTTCCTGCTCGCTCCCGCAGGGAAGGGATGATCCGCAAACGCTCAGGTGGCCACCGCGTTCCTGGCCTCACCTGCTGCGGCCGAGACCAAGTTTGTTACCGCTGGTCCAAGAGGTGAGGGCTGGGACCGAGCGCCAGCCCGGAAGGGGGTGGCGAGGAGGGCGAGCCAAGGGTGGGGAGGCACTCACGGGCCCCTGCTCCAGGTGGCTGGTGGTGAAGGACTCCTTCCTGCTGTACATGTGCCCCGAGACCAGCGCCATCTCATTTGTTCAGCTCTTTGACCCCGGCTTCGAGGTGCAGGTGGGGAAAAGGAGCACGGAGGCGCGGTACGGGGTGCGGATCGACACGTCCCACAGGTAAGGCCGCCCCGGGCTGAAAGCCACCTGGTGAGTGGGGAGCAGCCTGTGGCCTTGAGGGGCGTTAAACAGGAGACCAGGGGAGAGAGGAAGAAGGCTTTTCCAGTCCCCAGACCACAACCCTGATCCGGCCACAGCTTGGAACCAGGGAACTGGTCCAGCCAGATGCTTGTAATACTTTTAGTGTCAAGGCCAAGGGAACAGGGGGTTCCTATAAGCCTAGGGTAGGGCTCTCAATAAATAAAGGTCCTTTGACCAAGTGGCACACTCCTACCAAGTGGCACACTCCTATCTGTAATCCCAGCACCTGGGAGATTGGGGGAAGAGGATCAGGAATTCCAGGCCATCCTGGGCTATGGAGTGAGATCCTGTCTCAAAAAAAAGAAAAAGAAAAAGAAAAGAAGGCCAGGCTCTTGGCTCACACCTGTGATTCCAGTGACTCAGGAGGCAGCGCCGGAAGATCGCAGGTTTGAGGCCAGAGGTAGCCTGTGTAATTTAGCTATACTGTTTCAAAATTTTAAAAAAAAAAATTTTTTTTTTTTGAAAAGGAACTGGGAGTATAGCTCAGTGGTAGAGCACTTGCAAAATGCAAGGCACTGGGTTCAACTCCCCAGTACTGGGGGAAAAAAGAAAGAAAAGAAAATGAAAAAAAAAAAAAGAAAGAAAGGAAGGAAGAAAAGGAACTCCATTCATTCATTCATTTATTCATTCAACAAACCTGAGTGCCTTGTACAATGCTAGTTGCTGAGGACCCAACTGTGAATAAGCACAGTGGAATCCTGAGTAGACACTAAACAGGAAGTGGGAAAAGGTGATTGCTCCAAAGGGGAGGTCCCTGGTCAGAACCAGAGATGTGGAGGACAAGGATTATCCACACATCTCATTGTTCCTGTCCAGGTCCCTGATTCTCAAGTGCAGCAGCTACCGGCAGGCGCGGTGGTGGGGCCAGGAGATCACAGAGCTGGCCCAGGGCCCAGGCAAAGACTTCCTACAGCTACACCGCCATGACAGCTATGCCCCGCCCAGGCCTGGGACCTTGGCTCGGTGGTGAGACACTGGTGTCCCTTCTGAGATTCTGTGTGGCTTTCTTGACTCCCCCGGTGCTCTCTGAGTTTTTTATCCTCTCTTTTATCTCCTCTGACCTCAGTGACCCCACTTGGACACCTCGAATCTCACCAAACCCCAGACCCCTTTAACTACATTGGTCATTCTGCTTGCCTCTGACCTCCGAACTTGGCTGACCCTTACCTCTCTGACTTCTTCTACCCTTTAAACCACAGGGACACTTTGTGTGTGTGTGTGTGTGTGGTACTGGGGGTTGAACCCAGGGCCTCACGCCTGCATGTTCTGCAAGTGCTGGACCACTGAGCTGCACCCCCTGGCCCATTTTTTTTACTTTTTGAGACTGGGTCTCACTATTTTCTATTTTGAGACAGATCTCACTAAGTTGTAAAGACTGCCTCTGGCCTCAAACTTTGAATCCTTCTGTCCCAGCCTCCTGAATTGTTGCCATGATAGGTGTGCTCCTCGGCACCCACCAAGAAATTTTTCTTTTAAATAAGAACTAATAACAGCTATTACTTATGTAGCATTTATTATATGCCAGGAACTAAGTGTTCTACGTGTATTAACCTATTGAATCCTCACAACGCTGAGGCAGACACAATTGTTATTTCTGCTTTGCATAAATAAGAAATCTAAAGCAAGGAGATGCCCAAGGTTACAAATATTGTGAATAGTGGAAGTGGGATTCCAATGCAGGCAGCCTGGGTCAAATCTGCCCTTTACCACCATCCTAAACTATTAGTTTTTTGTTTTGTTTTGTTTTGTTTTTGCAGTACTTATGGGTTGAACCCAGGGCCTCACAGATACTGTGCAAGCACTCTACCACTGGCTGCACCCCCAGCCCTATTTTCTCTCTCTCTCTCTCTCTCTCTCTCTCTCTCTCTCTCTCTCTCTCTCTCTCCCCCCCCCCCCCCCCCGCTACTGGGGGTTGAACCCAGGGCCTCATGTCTGCATGCTTTGCAAGTGCTAGACCACTGAGCTGCACCCCCAGCCCATTTTTTTTACTTTTTGAGACAGGGTCTCGCTAAATTACACAGACTGCCTCTGGTCTCTAACTTGCCATCCTCCTGCCTCAGCCTCCCGAGTCACTGGGATGACAGGCGTGCGTCACTGAGCCCAGCTTCATTTTTATTTTTTATCTTGAGGTTGGGCCTCACTAAATCACAAAGGCTGCCTCTGGCCTCAACCTCTCCTTCTGTTGGCTCCAGCTCCTGAGTTGCTGGGATTATGGGTGTGGGCCACAGTGCCTGGGTAACGTTTAGTTATTAAGAAATCAAAGGCAGGGGTGTAGCTCAGTGGTAGAATGCTTGGCCAGTACCAGTGAGGCCCTGGGTTCAGTCCCCAGCACTGAAGAGAAAAAAAAAAAAAAGTTAAGCAAAAGAGTAACACAGATTAAGTAAAAAATTAAAATTCCCATTCACTGCACAACTCTTTGCTTCTTTGTACTCCTCCCTTAAACCTCTTCCCAACAACCCCATTTCTCTTCCCTTAAGTAACCTGGCAACAGTTTGAGATTTCATCCTCCTAGATCCTTCCCAGCATATTTCCATGTGTGCATGCATGTGTTACTTTTTGTTTTAATGTAAATTAGAGCACACGCCCTCTTCTGCATCTTATTTTTTCCACTTAACCCTTTGACTAGCAATTTCAAATCTAAATAGATGACAAGTATTTCCAGAAATTCTTCATTACAATGAAAACAAGAACAGTATTGGCAAAATAGTTGGAGTGCATAATGTGAGTTTGTAAAATACCTTTTTCCACCACTTCCATGATTTTCTGTCAAATTCATCCGCACTCTTTTTTTTTTTTTTTTTTTTTGGCACTAGGGGTTGAACCCAGGGCCTCGCACTTGCGTGCTCTGCAAGTGCTGGACCGCTGAGCTGCACCCTCAGCCCATTTTTTTGCTTTTTGAGACAGGGTCTCGTTAAATTACACAGACTGCCTCTGGTCTCAAACTCTCGTTCCTCCTGCCTCTGCCTCCCGAGCCGCTGGGATGACAGGAGTGCGCCACTGCACCCGGTCCGCACTCACTTTTGACATATCTGTCCCAATGGTAGTCAGAGGGTTAATGCATGTGTTAGAAATTTAGCCAGGCACTGTCGTGCATGCCTATAACCCTAGCAATTTGGGGGACTGAGGTAGGAGGATTGAGAGTTCAAGGCCAGAGGCAGCCTGCAAAACTTAATGAGACTTTGTCTCAAAGTCAAAAATAAAAAAGGGACTCAGGTTGCTGCTGAGTGGCAGAGCACTTCCTAGCACATTTGAGGCCCTGGGTTCAATCCCCCAGTACTGAAGAAAAAAAAAAAAAAAGAAAAAAGAAATTCGACATTTCCCATCTTTCACTCTAATAGATAATGCTGCCATAAACATAATTTTTGCCTATGCATTCTAGAACACATATTCCTAGAAATAAAATTGCTATATGTATTTAATTGTATTAAAGAGTAAGTGGCTAGCCCGGTACAGCGGTACACACTGATAATTCTAGCAACTCAGGAGACTACAACAGGAAGATGGGGAGTTTGAGGCCAGAGGCAATCTGCCCAACTTAGCAAGACTCTATCTCAAAATAAGAAAAGGAAAAGGTGGGGGTGGGCAGAGGTGCAGCTCAGTGTCGAGCACCCTAGAGCCAATATCCTAGTACTGAAAAAAAAAAAAAAAGACTATGTGGCTAGGCATCATGGCCCACACGTGTAATTCCAATGTCTTAGGAGGCTGAGGCAGGAGGATCGAGAGTTTGAGGCCAGAAGCAGCCTGCATAACTTGCAAGACCCTGTCTCAAAAAAATAAATGGTCTGAGATTGTAGCTCAGTGGTTGGTTTAGCACATGCCAGCATGCATGAGGCCCTGGGTTCAACCTTCCAGTGCTTAAAAAGAAAAAAAGAAAAAAAAAAAAAGAGTAGGTGCATTTAATATTTTGATAGATATTGCCAAATCATCTTCTAAAAAGTAAATATAAAACCACGCACAGTGGCACACCTGTTGTAATCTCAGTGACTCAAGAGGTGGAGGCAGGAGGCATCTTTTGTAATTTAGTAATACTCTGACTCAAAATTAAAAAATAGAAAATGGGCTTGGGTGCAGCCCAGTGATAGAGAACTAAAAAAGTATATTTGAGTCCCTGGGTTCAACCCCTAAGTACCGCCCTCCCCAAAAAAATACATAGGTATATATATGTACATATGTATATGTATATGTTGTTGTTGTTGTTAGGTGCCGTCGAGTCGGTATCCAACTCATAGCGACCCTCTGTACCACAGAGGAAACACTATTGTAAGTGCCTCTCTGCTGTTCATAGGGTTTTCAATGGCAGATTGATTTTTGGGAGGGGATTGCCAGGTCCTTCTCCCAAGCCTACAGTTTCTGGGGTTCCCAGGCGGTCTCCCATCCAGGTACTAACCAGGCCTGACCCTGCTTAGCTTCCGAGATCTGACAGGATGGGATGCCACAGGGCTATGGCTGCAGGCTATGTATATGTATATATATGTATATATATGTATATATGTGTGTGTGTGTGTGTGTGTGTGTGTGTGTGTGTGTGTGTGTGTGTATAACATCAGATGGCCATGGTAGTGCACACCTATCACGTAACCCTAGCACTCCAGAGGCTGAGGCAGGAAGATTGTGGTGACTTTAAGGTCAGCCTGGACTACATAGACCTTTTCTCAAAAAAAAAAAAAAAAAAGAAGTCAATAACCAATATCTATTTCCATGGCCTACGAGAGTACCCACTTCCTCATATGATAATATTGTGTGTTACCAAAGATTTTAATTTTTTGGTGAGGATTGGTTTTCTTTTTATGGTTTTTTTGAGACAAGGTCTCACTGTGTAGCCCAGGCTGGCCTTGAACTCTCAATTCCCCTGC
>VMDO01028360.1:0-24046 GCA_007922755.1 Pedetes capensis
ACTTTAAAAAAACCAACCATTTTGTTAACTATATTTCTCCATTGCCAATGATAATAATGGAGAACAAAGAACTTAGCAAAAGTAAATAGATCGAGTTTTACTGTACACAACAGAAATAAGTGGAAGTGTACCTATTTTCCCACCCACTAGAAAAATCTGACTGAATTTACAAAACTACTCATATTTGATGTAATTTTAGCCTACTCTCAATAATACAGGAAAACATTTAACTTACATGCCAGATGCAGCCATACTCACTAAATATTGTGGTTAGATGAACAGACATAATCCAGACACTCAGATATTTTGGTAAAACATATTGATTACTCAAAAAAAGTATTTAAGTACCAATTATAATAATTCAATTCAGTTTAATAACTAAGCAGATGTCAACACTGACCTCTTAAGTAACTTTCTCAAGCAAGGACATATTCAGTTGCAGTATTCCATCATATTTTGATCTAACCTCTCATTTTCAGTTATTAAATTCTGAATTGTTACATAAAATTCTACTTCTTCAATTCAGATATTAGAACATGGTCTAAAGTGTAATTGAAATTAGGAAAGGAACCATATTGTGATGACTCAGTTCATAGTTTTGTATATATAAAAGCAGATTTAAACATCCTACGTATTTTAGAAAAAATAATTTGAAGTATCAGAACTAAAAGGTAATGACAGGGCTACATCAATATCTTTAGTACGAGGAAACTTATGCTATAGACCTTAACATGTGTTCAAAATAGATAACCTGAAACACTAGATCAAATCCAAAGTGGGGCTCAGTGTATGGTGATTTTCCTTTAAACTTTATCCCCATCATTTGTCTCAAACTATTAAGGAAGTAATATGACTCATAAGCGATTGCTAGAAAGAGAAGATTATAGTGCTGCTAAATTTTGTAAGCCTGCAGCCATACCAGTGTGGTGTCTGATCCTGACAGATCATGGAAGCTAATCAGGGTCAGGCCTGGTTAGGGATAGATGGGAGACTGCCTGGGAACACCAGGTGCTGCAGGCTTGGGAAAAGGACCGGCAACCCACTCCCAAAAATCAATCAGTAGTTGAAAACCCTATGAATAGCAGAGAAGCAAGACAATAGTGTTTCACCTATTGATCATGGGGTCACTATGAATTGGACACTGGCTCGAAGGCTCCTAACAACAATAAACTTTGTAAGTATTTTGGCACTTGCTTTTTTTTTCACTACTAGGTCTTTAGCATATTGAGTATAATTGTGGTTTTTGCAATGTAACTCATGAACTGAGTATATCAGATACTGATAAGCAACATATTGAGATAAATAATAATAGAAAGGTACTTTATTTCAGACAAAAAGCAAAATCATTCTCAGTCATATTTAATAAAAACACATCAGAATTCTGTCTTTGTAATTTTCCAAGAAGTTAATAAAATTCATTATAAATATACTTTTTCCCTTTTAACTTTTCCTCCCACACAAAATTCTTGTGCATCAGCTATGCTGTTTTAATCTGGAAACTCATCACAAGATAAAAAGTCATTGTTATTATTTTGTTAAAGGAGAAAACCAAGATTCAAAGAAATAAACTGATTTATTCAACGTATCATAAAAACTGAGTTTGATGCATATGTCTTAACCACAATTCCAAAGTTCTTCCCCCTTTGTGTCTGAACTCCTCATCTGTCTCTCAAGAATTAATATAAAGGTCCATTTCTTTGGGAAGTTTTTCCAACTCTGCCATCATCATTCCCAAGTCTGGTTTCTCTTTGCTCTAGGATCCTGTATGTGGCAATTAAAAAAAAAAAACTTTAAAGTAGTTTTTACTCCACTGTACCATATCATTTCCTGAAAGGTAGAATATGAACTACTAGGGAAGGTGTGATGCTTTGCTTATTTTACCCACTTATTTTACATATTTAATACCAGCAGCCTTGAATCTACATTCTCAAAAAAAGAATGACTCAACATACATTAAAGGAATGGAATTTGCAGCATTTCAATTTTTAAATAGCCTAATATTTAAAATACTAGCCAAAATAAGAAGAGGATTAGATTCAATGGCTGCACATTTCTCCTCACGTACAAAACAAGCAAAGTATTGATCATGATCACTTTTAAAGTCTTGCTTATGAGGAGAAATAAGTCCAGGAACTGCTTCTTCAGGACCACAGTATATCCAACAATGATTTTTCAGTGCCAGAAATGCTAATTTACCAGGGCCGTATCATCAATTGTTGAAGCACTTGTCTTAGGAGTGATGTCACTGCATGGCAAGTTGGCAATAATTTGAGGGATTATTTCAATAACTGCACAGCTCTTTGTCTGATTAATGAAACTGCCAATGGATTTATAACTCCTGTTACAGAAATGTATCATTGGAGATTTGCTGAATGGTATGTCATAAATTCCAGACACCTGAGAAATTGCGACAGAATTTGATTAGAACGACCACTTTCATCTCCTCTTTTTCACTAAATTCACTTCTCATTATCTCCTGCCAGAACTACCTGTCCTAAGAAGAGAGAGAAGTGGGCTATTTGTGACAAAATATTCTGTTTGTGAAAGCTATTCTTTCTTTTACTGTCCATACTATCTAAGTTTTCTTCTGGTCAATATGTTAACATACCAGAACAGATTCAAAGAGAAATAATGTCAGAGAAGAAAGTTTCTTTGGAGTCTATAATGTTTCTGGCAGCTAGGGACAGATCCAAAAAAATATTAAGAAACAAAGTAGTAAAACTCAGGAGAATATAAGTTATGGGCCAAATATTTTATGCATTGTTAGCAGGGAAGCCTCAGGCTGAATGCCATTAGATGAACAGAGCATAAATTATTGTCCCATAACACAAATCTTACAATATCTGGATATGATTACAAAAGTGCAGATATTTTTGTTGTTCCTCTTAAAGAAGAATATGCTATTTTTAGGATGAGTGTAAAAAGTATACTTAATATCCCCAAATAATTGCAAATATTTATTTCTAATTAGTATGATGAAATAAACTATGTTGAAAACAAAAACAAAAATTAGAAAAAGTTATCTTTATTTTATATATAATGGGTTGCATATAAACATCTTATTATGAGCGTTTTCTCAAAAGTTTATCAATTTGAAATAAGTTCTTTTTCTGAATATGAAAATGCATGTTGTAAAAATAAGGGGATGTTAAGGTTTTTAATTACCAGTAAATGGATCATGAACTCAAAATAATACAATATTTAAAATGCAAAGATAACCAACTTTACAATGTGATCTTCTTGATACCAACCAGACAAAAACAAACCACTCTTATAAGGAACAAACACACAACAAACTTCATATCGTAGCAACACTATCAGATTATTTCAAGAATCTACTCTGTTTCTTCATATTTAGAAATGAACAAAATAGAAGATTCTAGAGATGAATTCATTTTCCTTCCTTCAACTCACACCACATATCTCTAACAATTATGATCTACACCTACATGTATATTTCAGTGAGTAACACAAAGACTGGTGGAATATGCAGGAGAAAAAATGTACAAGGGGAGAACGACCCATTTGCAATAGTAGATACCAGTCCAAGATTTTCACCAAACCTCCTACAGAAATAATACAAATGGTGTTTATCATATGCCATATCCTCTTAGAATATATCAGTCCATGTAATTCCTCTGATATTCCTATAAATCAAGTACCTGAAGTATCTTCATTTGACAATTGAGGAAATTGAGATACAAAGACCTAACCTTGCATAGATCATAGTACATGATATCTGAAATTTATATGTGCATTCCTGGAGCTTGCTTGAAGGTTGTCATACTAAATGAAATGTGAACACCCTCTAAGGAGAGATCAGACTCATGTCCATTGAGATTAGTTTCCTCAGGTTATACATGATGGAGCTGAGACTCAGAGCCTAGCAGTCTGGCTTCCGAGCCTATGTACTATTACACTCTGCTCCGTAGCCTTCAGGAGCATGATTCTTTGCATAATCCTGGGCAGCTGGGTGGAAGCACATACCTGTAATCCCAGAACTCAGTAGGTTGAGGCAGGAGTTCAAGTCCAGCCAGGGCTACATTTTGATACAGTGAGACACTGTATCAAAAAATCAAAAAAAAAAAAAATTTAAATGTATCTCAGTTAAATTTCATCCAATATACATATGATTCATTATAGTTTTAAGATCTGAGGGCTCCTTAATATTTCTGGCACTTTCCTCTTTTTTTTTTCTTTTTTTCTGTTTCTCTATTTCCTTACATTCTCAGATTTACATTTTGTAAAAATGGTATTTTTTCAAAATTTCAAAATTACTTCAAGTAACAAGGATCTTTGGCATCTGGGAAGCTCAGTAAGACGAATAGAATGTTTTTAGCTATATACTAATCTAGAATATCCATTGTTTATGTATTTAAGAAATCAGGTAAAAATCTCATATTTTAATCTTTGTAAACTAAAAGAGAAAAAAGTAGAATTTAAAAAATTTTAAGGACATAGAAATTCTCCATTGAAATTCCAAGGGGCAATAAATGCAAATTATCTTTTTTAATTCTATGAATGAGTTTTCTGAATGTTGTCCTTAAAAATCACCACCAATCAAAATGGAAGAAATTCAAATGAAAAGCTGATTTGGTGTTAATTTTAGGTTAAAAAAATGCAATGAGTAATCTCTTAAAGCAGAGTTTCCCAACCTTTTTGGTACCAGGGACCAGGTTTCATTGAAAACACTTTTTCCACGAACCAGGGAGAAGGGTTGATTCAGGATGACTCAATTGCATTACACTTATTGTATAAATACAGATGATGCTTTGCTTGCTCACCTGCCACTCACACTGATACCAGTCCAGAGCCTGGGATTTGAAGATCTCTGTCTTTAAGGGCTGAGGATTTGTTCAATGGTAGAGTACTTGCCTAGCATAGATGAAGCACTGGGTTTGATCCCCAGAACTGCCAAAAAGAATAAAAATAATATTAATTTCTAAATACTGCTAATAAAGCTAACAGATGGAAATAACAAAAAGAAAATCACCTTGCCTTGCAGTTATTAGTTATACCATGTAACCTGTGCTCAAAAAAATCTCTCCTCTCAAAACACTAGAAAGCTAGTAAATAGGACTGATCTCCTTTCATCAATTTTTGAAGGCTGAAGAGAAAGTGTAAAAGACAGGAAGGAAATGATGAATGTCCTTGTGTTGTAAATGTGACAGATTGTCTCTAATGAGATAGTAGTTGTAAGGAATGTGACTTGAACCTCTTAACTATAGACCTGGTGTTGTAGAAAACATACTGATCCTCTAAAAAGTCTCAGCACTATCAGATACAAAAATCAGGAAGTTCCAAAACACCATAAGGATGGAATTCTCAACAGGGACACTGGATTGGAATCAGAGAATGTAAATAAAAGAGCAACCTTGCCCAGCCATTGAATAAGTTGAAGTTTTTAGAGAAATCAAGCAAGGGTGGTAAAATATCAGATGTAACTATCACTGCAAATTCAGTGCTTTACCATTAAAAGTGTTAATATTACATAGAGAGTAGCACATGATGTGTGAAAAGTATGTACATTCCTAGAGTTTTCATGAAGGCTGCCACACTAAATACTTGAGAAAACTCTCTGAGGAGAGATCAAGCTCATATCTTTTGAGATCGTTGTTGTTGTTAGGTGCTGTTGAGTCGGTGTCCAACTCATAATGACCCTGCATTCAATAGATGAAACACTGTTGTCAGTGCTTCTTTGCTAATCATAGGGTTCACAATGGCTGATTGTTTTTAGGAGAGGGTTACCAGGTCCTTCTCCCAAGCCTACAGCACCTGGTATTCCCAGGCAGTCTCCCATCGAAGTACTAACCAGGCCCAACACTGCTTAGCTTCTGAGATCCGACAGATTAGTTTCATATAACTTCTGAAGTTCAATCAAATGGCCTTCATCGTCTAAAATGAGCATGAAACGAATGATATCAATTATCAAAGTATATTTGTTTATAGGAATTTTTCATCCCCCTTTAAGTTTGATGGCTGGTAATAATTCTATCTTGATACATATACCAGGTTCATTCTGACCTGACTTTTTTAACTGGTGTGTCTATGTATATGCATACATACTCACATGAGCATATTTATGCATATTTGTGTGTTCAAGGTCTTACAAATTTCATCTCAGGATGGTGATATTGCACACTTTAGTTTATCATACAAGAAAGGCTCTGTGACCTCTATGCATAGCCTTAAAGGCTAAAATCTTGCTATCTGTCTTCATATGCAATGAATACTACTTATTTTTATTTTTCTTTGATCTATTTTTAATCAGTATACACATTTGAGGAAAAGGAAAATCTATATTGTTCATGTTCAAAAGTATATCCAAATACAGTCATTCATTTAAAAGCATTTTTATTCTTATAATGGTCTTAAGGAAGTCCTTGGATGCTAAAAAGCATACATATTTTTCATGTTGAGGTCAACTGTAACATTTAGTATACTTCCAGAATGTCTTGTCACATCATTAAATCACATCTAAAGATTTTACAAGACTAGAAATTATTTATATCAGACCTTAATAAAGTCTTCTCAGGGAAGGACAAAGGCAACCTAATAAACTTTCTTCAACATGAAAGATAGGCATTGTTTCCTATAAGAATTTCAAATAACCTTTTTATAAATGTACTCACGTAAAAGAAAGTCCTGTCCCTCTTTTAGGCAGGTCAGAGAGTCTGGTGTGGTTTCTGGCTTCCTGTTCTATTCCTTTTGATTAACTCTGCAAGAACTTGGCCTATGGTGCTGGGAGCCATTCTGATTCCAGATGACCTAGACAGTAACTGCATGTCCTTTTTGTAGACTACAGATACTAATGTTAGAGTATGAAAAAATAGATCGAAGGCTATTGTGTGGAAAGTCAATTTGTTATTAGCAGTCTACCTTCCATCTCAAAACAAACCAAACTAAATAAATAATTTCAAACTGAAAAAGGCTCTTAGTGAGCCATTGTTCTTCCCATTGACTTGAATATTCTTTGTGGTCTCTGCATGAATGCTGCTCAATTTTATTCCCCAAATCTTAAACTAATTACTATTTCTTCAGAGACGTCTTATCTGGCCCCTAAACTACTATTTCCCCAGCATTCTCTATCCCAGAACATTCTTTATATTGTTATGGCATTCACATCTGCATAAATTGCACAGTTAAGTAACTGAAAGTATTAAGGAGAGCCTATAGGATAGACGGGCTGGGATTTGGCTCAGTGGGTAGAGCGCTGCGCTGCAGTCTCTGAGGTCCCGAGTTCAATTCCCAGCACCGCAAAAATGGGAGAAGGACTTGGCAATCCACTCCCAAGACAATCCCGAAGCACTCAGCCATTGAAAACCCTATGAGGGTTGCTATGAGTCGGATACCGACTCGACGGCACCTAACAACAACAACAACATAGGATAGACACATGCAAGCAAAATTTTACTGAAGATCATTCAAAAGTGACTGCAGCAGTATGTAGACAGGGAATTACTAGAAAATCAAGTGGGATTCAGAAGAGGGTGGGGAACCAGGGACATCATTGCTGATGTCAGGAGAATATTAGCCAAAAGCAGAGAATATCAGAAAGATGTCTATCTATGTTTTATTGACTACACAAAGGCATTTGACTGTGTGGATCATAATAAATTATGGATAACACTTTAGAAAATGGGAATACCAGAGCACCTAAGTGTACTCATGAAGGATCTGTACATGAACCAGGAGGGAGTTGTTCGAATAGAACAAGGAAACACAGCCTGGTTTAAAGTTGAGAAAAGTGTGTGTCAGGGCTATATATTTTCACCATATTTCTCTAATTTATATGCTGAGCAAATAATCCGAGAAGCTAGACTTTATGAGGAAGAAAGCTGCATCAGGATCGGAGGAGGTCTCACTAACAACCTGCGTTATGCAAATGACACAACTCTGCTTGCTGAAAGTGAAGGAGATTTAAAACATTTACTGATGAAGATCAAAGATCACAGCCTTCAATATGGGTTACGACTAAACATCAACAAAACAAAAATCCTTACAACTGCATCAGCACACAACTTCACATTAAACGGAAAAAAGATTGAGGTTGTCCAAGATTTTGCTTTGCTTGGCTCTATAATCAACACACACGGAAGCAGCAGTCAAGAAATCAAAAGATGCATTGCTCTAGGAAAAGCTGTGGCAAAAGGTCTCTTTACAGTATTGAAAAGCAAAGATGTCACAGTGAAGACGAAGGTGCGTCTGATTCATGCCATGATATTTTCAGTTGCATCATATGGTTGTGAAAGCTGGACGTTGAACAAGGGAGACAGGAGAAGAATTGATGCTTTTGAATTATGGTGCTGGAGACATCTATTGAATATACCATGGACTGCCAAAAGAACCAACAGATCTGTCCTAGAAGAAGTGCAACCAGAGTGCTCCTTGTAATCAAGAATGGCCAGACTGCGTCTTACATATTTTGGACATGTAGTCAGGAAAGATCAATCCCTGGAGAAAGACATCATGTTTGGGAGAGTGGCAAATCAACAAAAAAAGGAAAACCCTCCGCCAGATGGGTTGACATGGTGTCTGCATCAATGGGCTTAAATATAAATAAAATCATGTGCCTGGCACAGAATCGAAAATTATTTCAATCTGCTCTACATAGGGTCACTATGACTGGGACTTGACTGGATGGCACCCAACAACAACAACAACATAGGATATACTGTTGTTGATTTAGCTGTGATTTAGCTCAATTGGTAGAGCGCTGCTCTGCGTTCTCTGAGGTCCTGAGTTCAATTCCCAGCAGAAGGACGTGACAATTCACTCTCAAGGCAATCCCGAAACAATCAGTCATTGAAAACCCTATGAGGGTCTCTATGAGTCAGACAAGACTCGAGGGCAGCTAATAACAACATAGGATGTACTAGTATTGGCTTTAATAAAGGTGAATTATACAGTACAACAGAGTAAATAAAGCAAAGGAAAACAGTAAAGTATTTCAGATGTCCAAAGCAGTTTCTTGGGATTTCCTTGGTCACCCTGGATATTCTTCATCTTCAGATTACAAAACGCAAGTCTTTTATTCTTCACCTAAGCATACAAGTAACACCAGGCTATGGAACTGGTTCAAGTAGGTACAAACTATTAGTATATTCAATTTCAATAAATAATATAGATGAGATTTTACTACGTGCCTCCAGAGAACCCTTGGAATTTATATTATTGTTGTTAGGTGACATCAATTCAGTGTCCGACTCATAGCAACTATTATTAGTGCTTCTCTGCTATCCATATGGTTTTCAATGGATGATTATTTTTTGGGAGTGGGTTGTCAGGTCCTTCTCCCAAGCCTACAGCACCTTGTGTTCCTAGGTGGCCTCCAATCCAAGTACTAATCAGGCCCAACCCTGCTTAGCTTCTCAGATCTGAAGGATCAGATGCCACAGTGGTAGAACTGCAAGACAATTTATACAGCATAATTTAAATCCCAATTAAGTATACTTCATCCCTATCATGCTCAAGAGATCCCTAAATTGACCAGCTTTATAAGTCATCCCTAGAGATTAACACAGATCTACCACAGAACAGTTGAAAATTAACCAGCTATCCATAACATCAGGGTTTAATTATATTATTTTACTGTTTTTATGTCTATTTATAAGTATTATTTTTATCATACATTATTCGTAGGACCTGGGGCCAGAAATCAAACAAATGCCCCAGCCAAATGGTCTACCTTTTTCTTTTTCCACCTACAAATATTCCAATACCATGGGGACCTACAATGTGAGTTTATAAAAGTGAGCAGCATGGGCTGCTTGGTGAAGCCTTCAAGGAAGAGTCTAGAGGAGAGGATCACACAGCAGCCTCCATGATAATAGCAATGCTGGTGATGTCCTGTGGCATCAGGAACCCAAATCAACATAGGTGGGCACCAGTGAATACTGAATGTATGTATAGATTAAATGAAGGAATTAATAAATGACTGAGTGAGTAAAGGAATAACAGAAGCAGAAAAATTTCTAGGACTATAAATCTATATTGGTCCTGGCATTTTTTAATGTGATATTGGAGTATAGAATGGGATTAGGAATAGGAAGATCATACATTAACATATAAATTCATTTTTATAAACAAACTGCTATTGTTAATAGGGATATTGAGGCTCAAAGTTTAAAATACAAATTTAAATAAACCTTATGACTCGAGAAGTTAGTTTTGTCAGTCATTTGTCAGTGACAAATCTAGTGAATTAGTGATATAACTTGATTATTAGAGATACAATTTAGATTCTTGCTGTATATTCATTTAAAACTTGATGCACTGTGCAAATAAATCTTTAAAACATAATCCTAAATCAAACTGTAAATAAAAATATAAAAAGTGACAGTCTGTAGGAGTGAAGAGAGGAAATGATTAAATGACCATAGTATTCACTTTTCATGGAAAAAATAAGCTTGAAATGAGCACAGAGAAAGGCTAACAAGAGAGGAGGTAGAAAGGGATATTTATCATATCACATGTCACCACTATCAATATTTATCGTGTCATTCCTTAGTTTGTATTGCAGTAGATGTTATAAGACTATATTGCAACACTGGTGTTGCTGAATCATATGAGCTGGAAGTGGGCCAGATAACTGAGAATTTGGATGTCCAACAAAGTTATGTTGACTATTTATAACAAACTGGGAAAAGCAAACACTTCCAGGGTAGATGCTATTGCAGAGCAAAAAAACTGATTGAAGCAATAGTTCAGACATTTTGGGTTAAAAACAAGCCCTACTATATATGATTCATCTATATTTTCCATGTTCATCTCCCCCTACATTTTACTCTTTTTGAGATATGGTCACTACCTCTTAAAACATTATCTTTCAGAAAATGAAATTTCAATATCCCCAAATTAAGTTTTCTCTGTTGACATCTGCCTTCCCTGTTTGCTTACCCTCATCAACACAATTCTGTTTCTTGTTTCAAACCAATTCCCATTCTTCCATTCCTTAAGATATTTTATATTCACAGACAGAAGAGGAGAACAAAGAATCCCCCCACCAAGAGATTCAACAGTATTTTATCTCTTTCTCAGATATTCATTCTAATTTAACTTGTATATGTCAGGAGCCTGGTACACTGTATTTGTTGTTGTTGTTGTTAGGTGCCATCAAGTCAGGTCCCACTCATAGTGACGTTCATGGGATTTTCAATGGCTGATTGTTTCAGGATTGTTTGAGGAATGGGCTGCCATGTCCCTCAAAAATTTTTTGTGGTGCTGGGGATCTAACCCAGTGCCTTAGAGAGCACAGAGTAGCACACTACCAACTGAGCTGAATATTATCTTTGTTGTTGTTGTTGTTGTTAGGTGCTGTTGAGTAGGTATCCGACTCATAGCAACCCTCATAGGGTTTTCAATGGCTGTTTCAGAATTGCCTTGGGAGTGGATTGCCAGGTCCTTCTTCCATTTTTGCATGCTGGGAATTGAACTCGGGACTTCAGAGACTGCAGCGCAGTGCTCTACCAACTGAGCTAAATCTCAGCCCGAATATTATCTTTAGTGAAATAAAATTGGAAGAATTTTTGTTTTTCCTTTCTTCCTTCCTATTTTTCCTTCCTTTTTTTTTCTTTTTGTAATTAGTTTTCTCTGCATGGCTTCCTCAAGATTAAACAAATATAAATAGAATTTATCTTTATGAAACATGTCACGGCATTATT
The DNA here is from genome assembly GCA_007922755.1 of Pedetes capensis. Taxonomy (NCBI): domain Eukaryota; kingdom Metazoa; phylum Chordata; class Mammalia; order Rodentia; family Pedetidae; genus Pedetes; species Pedetes capensis. The sequence goes on from VMDO01028360.1 coordinate 11,664, forward strand.
TTTGGTGGTTAAAACTCACCTATTTAAACTCAATCCCTTTGAAAACAAAGATTTTTTAAAACAGCAAAAATATTAGTTTCTGATTTAAAATCACAGAATTTTTCTTTAAGAAAGTCTTAACACATAGAACCTATTCATATTTATGTAGGACTGAGTATCCAGTTCACACACTCAATTTGTAGCAGTCACCATCTCCTTATTTTATGTCTTCCTTTGCATGTAAGCCTTCAAACCACATGTTCTCTTCCAATCCAATTCCTTGAGGTCCAACTCAGAGTCCTCTTAAACCAAAGCCCTTTTTTTCTTTTTCTTTCTTTTTTTTTTTTGCTCTTAGTCCCTATTCTCACACTTAGTGCCCACGTCATTATTTGTCATTTGTACATTGATTACCCCTTTGCTTTTTCTTCGAAATTTATTCTCATACATGTTATTTCTTCTATTGTATCATAAGTATGATTTCAACAAACAGATTAAAAACTATATGTTGGTAGAAACCTTAACTATTCCTTCTTATTCCTTTACAGTATAGCAAAACTCTATGAATATTGTAGCAAATCAGTTTTAAATTTTCACATTTTTGTTACCAAAATAGTGAGATCATGTTTTAGGTTTTGAAAACTAAATTTGCATAGTCTAGTTTCTTCAGTCCTCACAACATGCCCTCTAAATTTTCATTTATATATCAGAAGTAATAGCAAAAAGTCCCCAAAAGTCTGTATTCCACACTAAGTGGTAGGATATGCAGCAAACCCAGGTCATAAGACTCCAGAGGCAAAGACCTTTTACACTACTGAGGAAAGCATAGGAGCCAAACAGTTCTATTATTGGACTTGAATCTAAAAGTATCAACACCACAGTGGTGGTGTTTTGCCAACAACTCACAGGTGTGTACCCTGTGAGCAGATGAAAATAGCATAGCCAGAGATGGGGTAGCATCTGTGTCTTTATTACACGCTCATTTCATAAGGTAATCTGCATCTGTGAAACCTTGAAGGTGGTTTTATTAATACATTAAGTGATATTTTCATAATGCATAGAATTCAAAAAATTCAAAAGAACAAATATAAGAAAAGTTATACCAGAAGGGGAAAAATCTGCAAACATTTATGTACATGATATATATATATATATATATCCACACAAGTGTTCATTAGCTGTATGCATCTCTAAATGGCTATGAAGATGGATGTGCTTATTATAAGAAAGGCTATAGGTGTATCTGAAGATTGGAAAGTGCAGTAGTCACATAAAAACTATGATTTATACAGATGAAATACTAATTTTTTAGTGATGCATGTTGCAGGATTACACGGTCATCACTGTTTTCTCTATATATGGCAGAGGCTAGTGCTACTGTCCTCATGTAACAGATAATAAAATTGTTATGCCTTAGGTGATAAACAAAAATAATGGCACAAGTAGAATGGAGTCTGACCACTTAGCTGCCAGTTGTCCATTTTTACTATGAAATAAATTTCCATAGCATCCTCATTCAAAGGCATCCTGATTACACATACATACTGATGTCTCTCTTTTATGCAAATCTGATTGGTGTCAAGTGGAGCAAATAAACACTTCAAACATTCTACTGCTGCTTCTGACTTGATTCATAAAAAGCTATTTCTCTAAGGCTAAAATTGTTCTTATTTTCCATAATCTAGCCTTCTGTGTCTGAATAAAAGGAATACATTTATTTCATTCTCCTTAAAATATTGGAAATTTAACTCTCTCAGAAATCATTTCCTATTTAAAGTCACAGAAAGATCACTTAAAGATGCCTTTGATTAGCCAGGTGCAGTGGCATATGCCTGTAATGCCAGTGACTCAGGAGGCAGAGGCAGGAGGATGGCATATTTGAGGCCAGAGGCAACCTGCACAATTTAACAAGACTCTGTCCCAAGATTAAAATAAAAAGTGGGGGCAGGAGGTACAGCTAAGAAGCAAATCACTTGCTAAGTATGTTTGAGGCCCTGGGTTCAGTCCCCCAATATCACCAAAAAAATACCTTTGATTAAAGATACCACATGATGATGTATAGATGTTAATTTGCTGCTAAATGTTTCATTAACTTTGTAGTGCTATTAAGCTAATGCCAGCAATCATGTTAAGTTCTGTTTGATTATCCATCAAACTGCTATACACCATTTCTTCTCCATTGCAACCCCTCATAATTGTTCTTTACCAAGTTCTTTATATAATTTCTATTCCTTGTTTAGCTTATATCTGATAGGTAATTTCTCTAAATTTTAGAATTGTTTATTATATTCATCTCCCTGTGCATTTGTTTACTTTTTTATTCTGTAATTTTTAATTACCCAATCAACTTTAGCTTCATATCTCTATAGGCTCTAACTCTGACTTTGATGTCACGTGAATACCAGTGGTGAAAATCCAAGCAGAAGTGAAATGATTTAGCTAACAAAGCTCTTAAAGCTTGACTGTGTTAACTAGATAAATTTGTGTTAACCACTTCATGGTGGCAACTAACACATTCTCTGGCAGTATATGTTGTTTATGTTATATATTTATTATTTTACTTTCAGTATCATCTACCAGTGTGTAAACTTAAGCAAAGGCATCAGCTTTGCTTATTTTGTCAACTAGTCTTTCCCCAGTGCTTAGAACAGTTTATAGCATGTGGTAGAAAATCAATTTTGAAAATCAATAGATGAATGAATATTATTTTAACACATAAATTTGATAGGAAATTCATTTCAATAGTTCACAGAATTGGCTTTTTATAGAATTTCCCAAATTTTCTTTAAATGGAAAGTAGGAGAAATAACATCAAATTCAATTAGCAACCAAACTTTCTCCCTTATCAGAATGTGTGCATTGTTGTTAAGTGTCATCAAGTTGGGTCCAACTCATAGAGACTTTATGTATAATGGAAGGAAATGCTACCCTAGGCCATGCCATGCACATAATCTATTTTATGCTTAAGACCATTGTTGTAGCCACTGTGTCAATCATCTAGTAGAGGGTGTTCCTTTTTTGTTATTGTTGACTTGCCACCCTCTCAAACATGATGTCTTTCTCCAGTGATTGGTCCCTCCTGCCCATGTGTCCAAAATATGTAATACACAGTCTAACCTTCCTTGTTTCCAAGGAGCACTCTGGTTGCACTTCAAGGACAGATCTGTTGGTTCTTTTGATAGAACATGATATACTCAATATGCATCTCCAGCACCATAATTCAGAAGCAACAATTCTCCTGTCTCCCTTACTCAAAGTCCATCTTTCACAAGCATATAATGTAACTGAAAATACCATGGTGTGAGTCAGGTGCACCTTCATCTTCTATGTGACATCTTTACTTTTCAACCACTTAAAGAGGTCTTTTGCAATAGCTTTCCCCAATGCATCTACAGTCATCCCACCACAGCATTTGATCTTGTCTGATCTCAGATGCTAAGCAGAAATCAGGCCTGGTTAGTCCTTGGTCAGGACACTGTCTGAGAATACTGGGTGCTGTTGGATTGGGAGAAGACCCAGCAGCCCATTGCTGAAACAATCAGCCATCAAAATCCCTATGAATAGGAGAGAAGCACTATTATCAGACATAATGCTGAGCAAGACACAGCATCAGGTGGTGTTTCATTTTGTTTTACACAGGATCACTATGAGTCCAATTTGACTCCACAGTACCTAAAACAATTTCCCAAGGCAATGTGTCTTTTGATTTCTTGACTGCTGCTTCTGTGGGTGTTGATTGTAGAACCAAGTAAAACAAAATCTTGGACAGCTTCAATGTTTTCTCCATTTATCATGAAGCTGCTTACTGATGCAGTGGCAAGGACTTTTGTTTTCTTGACTTGGAGGCATAATCTTTACTAAAGGCTATGTTCTTTGAACTTCATCAGCAAGTGTTTCAAATCCTCTTCATTTTTGGCAAGTAAAGTTGTATAATCTGCATATCGCAAATTGTTAATGAGTCTTCCTCCCATCCTTATGCCAAGTTCCTCTTCATAAATTCCAGCTTGCTGGATTATTTGCTCAGCATAGAGACTGAAGTGTATAGTAAAAGGATACAGTCTTGATGCACAACTTTGCTAACTATAAATCAAGTAGTATTTCCTCATTCTTCAAAAAATTGACTCCTAATCTATGTACAGATTGCTCATGAGTACAATTAATGCTCTGGTATTCTCATTCTTCACAATGTTATCCATAATTTGTTGTAATTCATACAGTCAAGTTCTTTTGCATAGGCAAAACAAATATATAGACATCTTTCTGGTATCCTCTGCCTTCAACCAATATCAATATCACATCAGCAGTTATGTTCCTGGTTCTATGCCATTTTCTGAATCTGGCTTGATTTTTCAGTAGTTTCCTGTCAACATACTGCTGCAGTCACTTTTCAGTACTCGTTAGCAAAATTTTTGTATGTGATATTAATGATATTGGTTGATAATTTCTGCATGTGGTTGAATCTCCTTTCTCTGGAATAGGCACAGATATGGATCTTCCATTATACATTGTGACTCAAAAGGGTGAAGTACATGTATCCCGGAAAATAAAAGTCCAGAAAATTTCCTTTGTATAGATATTCAGTTGTTGTCTATTGCTAACTTCTATAGGCTGAATAGTAAATTTGACTTTCAACTTCATTAATAGTTGTTTTTGCCAGACTACTAGGTTCAGTGTTAGTTTCCATATCCTTCTCAGTTTTCTTATGTATTATCGTTTAATATTTTTGCAAGATCTTTGAGAATAGTTACTGTGGCTTTTTAAAAAATTGTATGTTTTCTGTTCTTTTCTGAAACTCCCATAAGTCAGCACATTAAAACTGATGATGAATAGTTAATGATTTGTCATTGGGTAATTAACCTAAATTTGTGTTTTAATAACCCAGTAAGGACCAATGCAATAGTGTATTTCAGCAGGGGATTTCAGGAAAGTTTTATGTGAGTTTTAAAAATCATCTTGCTAAGAAATATTTCTTTCTGTACTGTATTATTGTATTCAACCAAGGTGGGAATTTTTCATTATTACCCATAATTAATACACATTAGAAAATATGCATCACTACAAACTAGTGTTATGAGACAGTATTATTTAACTACAAACATGAGAAGTGAAGCTTTATAATGTTAAGCTCAATGTTTCTAGAGGCAAATGCCTTGGGTTCAAATCCCATATTTCCCAGATTATTCAGATTTAATAATTATCATTTCCAACAAATTAACCTAACACTATTCTGTTTAATCATCTATAAATGAAAAATGCATCTTCCTTACAAATCTGTTAGGAAGATGATTTAATGTACATAAGGTACTTATAATAAAAATAAGTGTAAGGCACTTAGAAAAAGACACAAAATATTATGACCGAAATGTAATATTTGTGATTAGATACTACTACATGGTAGATATTATTCAAAGTTGATACAATGTTTTTGTCCTCAAAATAATTTTAACATTTACTAAAGTTCTTATTTCTCACATGTATTTACATATTCTTTTAAACAGTACCCCTAATCTTAGAATATCTGTGAGTTCCTCCCACCACTCCTGTAATCTCCTTTATGAAGCACAATCAATAGAAAGCTAGGAGAAAATATGTCAATCTACATAAGAGCTAAAAGAAAAAAAGGGGAGAGAAATGCAGTATTAGCTAAGTGAATAAGGGTTAATGAAAATGAAATCTTTAAACAGAAGGGAGAGTTTGGCTATGTTTGGCAAGAAGAAGCTCCAGAGAGTTTTAAAGAGAAAAGTACATAAAGATATTAGGGAAGAACCAGGATATCTAAAAAGAGTTGCCAGAATTTTGATTTAGATTTTTTTTTCTTTAAGGCACCTGTAGAGATTTGAAGAAAGAATACAATTCCCCCATGTCACTATCTTTCTCTGTCTCTCTGTTCTCTCTTTCTCTCTGCTTTGGAATTGATGTTTTTGCATGACACACTAACCTAGGATGGAGTCAAGTAAAATCTAAAACTTCAGTAAAGTCCACCCAAAATATTTATATTTGTCTTAGTCAAAACTCACCTTATCTTGTCCCCTACTTTCTATTGAAAAACTGATATATTAGAGTATAAGCCACATTTCTGAATAAGTTTCTGCAAATCCTTTATATGCAGCTGTCAGTTTCTACCTGTATAAGAAAACTTAGTCATTAATGAGAATAATAGATCCATTTAGTTTCTCTGCCTTCACAGGTCCATTATGTCAATCCTCATTTGTTTATTGCATTGGTTTTAGGCACAAAGAATGAAAATTAATCCATATTTTTCATGAATCTAAGGGGATTTTTGTACCAAAGCTCTACAAGTACCTCCTTGAGCATTGTTGTTGTTGTTAGGTGCCATGAAGGCAGGTCTGACTCATAACGATCTTCATAGAGTTTTCAATGGCTGATTATTTGCAAGTTGCTCTGGGGGTGGATTGCCACATCCTTCTCCCATTTTTGTGGTGCTGGGGATCAAACTTGGCTCCTCAGAGAGTGCAGAGCAGCACTCTACCCACTGAGAAAAGTCAACTGATGTGAAAACAGCAAGAACACACACAAGCATTTATGCTGTCAGTGCTCTTCTTGGACAATGTTCTTCAAAATCTCAGTTCATTGAAGGGTATAAGAAATTGTGCCAGAGGTCTGACAAGACCCTTAAGAAATGAAAATTAAATAGTCCTAGGCAGATTCAGCAATAAAGTGAATGAGTCTCCAATCATTGCCTATTACACATGAAAATCTTCCAGAAGAAAAATTTCTAAGCCAAAGAAATAAAATTTAAATGTTTAAGGAAAAAGATGGTATAAAAACATTTGTTCTATTTTATTATGAAATATTGATAATAATCCCACATGTCTTGTCATGCTGTGAGGGTTTGCATGTTGTTGTGATGCTGAAATCTATACCACTGGTATTTCAGATACTAGTAGGTCCACCCATGGTGAATAGGTTTCAGCTGAGCTTCCAGACTAAGACAGAATAAGGAAGAGGATTCAGCAACCCACTCCTGAAACAATCAGCTATTGAAAATCCTGTGGGTAGCAGAGAAGCACGGTCAAATACATTGTGTTCCTGTTAGGTACCTTTGAGTAGGTGTCCATCTCATAGCGACCCCATGTACAACAGACAAAACACTATTGTCAGTGCTTCTCTGCTATTCATAGGATTTTCAATGGCAGATTGATTTTTGGGGGAGTCAGTTGCTGTGTCCTCCCAAGCCTACAGCACCTGGTATTCCCAGGCAATCTCCGGTCCAAGTACTAACCAAGTCTGACCCTGCTTAGCTTCTGAGATCTGATGGGATCCAATGTCACAGTGGTATGACTGCATGCACTTTCAAATATAATGCCAGAAAGTGAGACTACCAGGCTGGAAAGCATTTAAGAAATGACTGTGGAAGTGTCTCCTCCTCAAAGTAGAGTCGATCTTAATGATAGAAATGGAGTAATGCCCATGGGACCTTCATTTGCCGATGTGGCATGACTCAAAATGAGAAGAAACATAGTGTCTGTGACATGGGGCTCAAACATAAAAAGATCATGTGCATGGCACAGTGTTGGGTAATGTTTCTTTCTCTTGTACATAAGGTCTAACTATGAATCAGAGCCCACTGGATGGCACCCAACAACAGTAACAACAACATTGGTAATAAATCATGATAGGGCTATTGTTGATTAAGAATATTGAGGGGTAAGGCTTCACTGAGGAAAGAAAAGGAGCTTTAAAAAGGCTTATTCATATGATATCCAATATAAATGCTAATTAATAAATCTAAAAGAAATAATCAGTTTTAAACATCAAATGGCAAGATTACTAAGATCACATGATCTGTTGTAAGTATGAAACTGTTTATCTAGCACTTTACTTTTTAATTTAGTTTGTGTGGTTGTTGGTGTGCTGAAAAGAGCACAGCTTGACTAAGTAAGATGTAGAATTATCTGAGCACGTCTGTTATACTGATAGGGTTTATACTGAAGAAGTCTCTGATTTCATGGGCATCTTCAAAGAGGATACATGAGTCAGATACAGTAAGCTTAATGCTATGAAGACAAACAAAGCAAAACAAAAACAAATTAGATAAGAAAATGCTCTAAGCATAGCATGGTGTCTATTAGTCTTACCTTTTTCCAGGGCAAGCTAGACATTACCTCTTGTTTCAGTTTTACAAATCACAGTACCTGTAAATCAAAGGCATGCAGAAAAAAATAACAACCTGAAAGAACCTGGACACCTATAAGTACATAAAAAAATATAGGATTGCTATGGAATACAGCTAACAGAGGAAAACACATGGAAAAAAATAAATTCTTTCCCATATTGAGTTGGACCATTTAAAGCTTTGACCCTGTGAAGCATTCAGTGCATAGGATTTGTGTATACAGTAACATCAACAAGCACTAGTGGGAAGCTAACTGTATTCCAAAGCAAGATCAAATTATTGGTGACTATACATAAATTGTGTTTCTCTGCTATTCATAGGGTTTTCAATGGCTTATTGCTTGAAGAGTGGGCTGGCTGGTCCTTCTTCCTAGTCTGTTTTAGTCTGGAAAATCAGCTTGAAGCTGCCTACTATGGGTGACTGTGATAATATCTCCAAAACCTATGACAGATTTCAGCATCACAGCAACAAGCAAGGCCCCAGAGCACAACTGCACTTCAACATCAAGAAAAGTCCTTACAACTGGGTTAGTAAGCAACTTCCTGATAAATGGAGAAAAGATTGTGGTTGTCCAAGATTTTGCTTTACTTGATTCTACAATCAACATCCAAGGAAGTAGCAGCCAAGAAATCAAAAGATGCATTGCACTGGGAAAGGCTGCTGGAAAAGACCTCTTTAAAGAGTTAAAGAGTAAAATGTCACATTGAAGACAAAGGTGCACCTGACTCATGCAGTGGTACTTCCAGTCATATCATATGCTTGTGAAAGCTGACTGTTGAAAAAGGAAGGCAGGAGAATTATTGATGCTTTTGAATTATGGTGCTGGAGATGAATATTGAATATACCATGAACTGCAAAAAGTACCAACAAGTCTGTCCTAGAGGAAGTACAACCAGAGTACTCTTTGCAGGCAAATATGGCTAGGCTGTATATTACTTATTTTGAACATGTTGTTGGAGGAGGGACCAATCCCTGGAGAACAACATGATGTTGGGAGAGTGGCAAAAGAAAAGACTCTCAACTAGATGGATTGATACAGTTCCTTCAACAATGGGATTAAAAATAAAAAAGATCGCATGCATGGCATAGTGTCAGAAAGTGCTTCATTCTGTTGAACACAGGGTCGCAATGAGTCAGACCCAACTCAATGGCCCTTAACAACAACACCACACATAAAATATATACCCTACATACACATATATGTGTTCATGTGTATTTGTATATGATAAGGCATTGGAGGTCAAAGTAGCTAAAACTTAAAATCTTGAAGCACATATGCTATCTTCTCTGTCTAGTAATTGATTATATGTGGATATATCTATCTATAGGCTGAAGTTTTGTGTCTGTATCCCTTGGAATACTAAGATATTTGTTAAGTTGGAGGACCTGCAGGAATCAGGAAATCCAATACAACTAAATTAGTTAGCCCATTTTGTTTGAGAAGTGAGAACAGGAGGTTAATAAAATATTTAAATGAAATATGTTGTGATATTCTGGGTATAATCAAGGTCTCGATAAGATAGGAAAAAATGTAGTAAATCAGGTACTCCCATAATTCCCCATCAGCTAAGTAATTAGGAGCTCTAATCAGGGTCCCCCCAATTTCTTATTTCTAATATTGATAGGGATGGTCTCATCTTGACCTGTGGAACTAAACCAGAGGCTAACAAACATTTTCCTGAAAAGGCCATACAGTAAATATTTTAGTCTCTGTTGGTTACATGGTCTCTGTCACAACTCCTGTAACACTATAGTACAAAAACAACCATAAACAATATACAGCTTTGTAGTATAAAATTTTATTCACAAATTTATTAGTGCATAGGTTGCTGATAATAAACTAACCCTACATTTGGCACTGAAGCTAAAGAAATTTAAGAAATATACAACAGATGTTATTGTTGCTGAGAGCTCAGCTGCTACCTGATGTCACCAGGTGAGATAGTAGATAAAGAGCAATCAATATGGGCTGCAACCACATCTTATGCTTTGCTTTAATTTCAGAGCATAAAAATGATTGCAACAGACATACTAGATAAAGAATTTCTATCCAATGTATACAAAGAACTCCTGAAACTAAATAACAAGAAAGCAAATAACCCAATTAAAATATCAGCTAAAAAACTTAGATAGATATCTCACCAAAAAAGATATGCAGGTGAAAAGTAAGCATATGATAGTATGGTCCACATTATATGTCACCAAGAAAAATAAACATCTTTTCCATATGTACATGAAAAACTCACTGTTCTAGTCATAACTTTATTGATTCCAAATCAACTTTTCTTTATTGTATTTTTTTTATGTCAAAACCAGACCATTAAGCATTTTTCCTTTGCCATCTGATTTGATATTAGGTTTTGCCCATGGAGGCTGCTGGAGATACAGCAAATCCAATTCAAGAAAAGAGGATTTTCTTTATTCTTCCTGCATGCTGTTTACTAAATGTAGATCAGCATTGATCAATGGGGTATGTTAAGTATTCATTACATTACAGCTTTTGAAGTCCAGCTGTGACCCACACTGACCTGTAAGCTTCCCCAGCCATGTTTCTGAGTCAGCCATAATCTCTCTCCACTAAATTGTTACCCTCTTATCACTTAATGGCACCTAACAGCATCATACTATGCCATTTTTCTTTGCCTTAACTTTTAATTATGAAGTACAAAATATCCACAAAAGTGCACAAAATAAAAATATACAGTTCAATGAATTATTATAAATAATATCCTTGGGTGACCAAGTATAAAATACTTCCAGCACCCCATAATCTCCTTCAAATTCCTTCCCTACACTGCTTTCATGTGATTCTGACAATGTGAGTATTGTCTTTTGAATGTACCTATGCTAGTCTTTGGCACATCAATCTAAAGTGTTCTATCTATTTTTCTCTTAAAAGTATACTTATACTTTTTATGCCAACATCTAGTATATTTTTTCCTTTTTTTACAGTACCAGGGATCAAACCCAGGTCCTCAGGAAGAACAGAACAGCACTCTCCCTACTGTGGCAGTCTGAAAACCCCATGAGGGTAGCTATGAGTCAGAGGCAACTCAGTGACACCTAACAACAACAACAGAACATATTTAGCAAGGGTAACTTATTAATATTTGAATAATCATGTTTATTTCAATAAGTGCAGAAATCCCAAATTGGTGGGAGTGAAAGTGGTAAGCCAGTTCTGGAAATTGCTAGGGTATGGGACACACTACTCTTTTTGAGGACATCCTGCTTCACATTATTCACCATCTAGACAGATTCCAATATTCTCCAGACAGAAGACAGAAAAGACAGAATAGTATGCCCAGCAGCCCAGAATTTAATCATAAAGATTAGCAAAGCTCCAGAGGGTATAAAAGCTCAATGTAGCCAGGTCTGCTAAGCTAAAGTCAGAGCCATGATTAGAAAAGAACTAGAACCTGAAATGTGAAATGGGGCCATCTGGATTGATGCATTTGAAAATATTGAAGCCCCAGAATGCCCTGTAACCATGTACACATTTAGAACTGGCACATCTCTGCATGTCAAAGACTAGTGCTCCACCCATACTTAAAGATAATAAAAATCGTTCTGCCTTGTAAGACAAATCACCTATTCTCATGATCTAACCCTACCTGCCCTCTTGGTCACTAGATCTATAATTCACAACTATTCTAAGCTGTGAAAATGTCTGCCTTTTAAGGGGGCAGAGGAACTGTGCCTTATACAAGCTGCAGAATCTAGCTGATATTTGCTGTCATGAACCAAAACATGTACATTAACACTGGATACTGAAGGTGCTGGAGAAAGGGAATTGAATATAAAGCAAATTACATCTTGGAAAAGACTGCAGGAGGTGTCAGTAATACTTTGCCAGGATGACTCTTGGGAGGCTTGGAGAAAAAATGGCCCACATTAAATGACTTATAAATGCTTATATTGTTATTGCAGATGGAAAGAGAGAGGGGAGGGTCTCAAAATCTGTATTTGCAAGAGTAGAATATACTACGTAAGACCCGAAAATGCACAAGCTAAATATAGTAGACATTGCTAGAGAAATACAGAATGGTCAAATGGTGAAGAGAGATTGTTTTTTTTTATTAGAAATTTTTAATGTACATCATAATGTGATTCATTTTGACATGGTTTTCATTGTGACAATTTTCATATATGCAATTTGATAAGCATTATTCATATAGGTTACCCCTTACCCTCCTCTATGTTTCCCCCCTCCCCCCTTCCCATCTAAGTTTCCCATCCAAGTCTTCTCTATCTTTTACTATATAGTATT
>VMDO01028361.1:0-24032 GCA_007922755.1 Pedetes capensis
GGAAGCAAAAATGGCCAAACTGTGTCTTACATATTTCGGACATGTAGTCAGGAGAGAACAATCCCTGGAGAAGGACATCATGTTTGGAAGAGTGGCAGGTCAACGCAAAAGAGGAAAACCCTCCACCAGATGGATTGACACAGTGTCTGCAACAATGGGCTTAAACATAAATAAGATGGTTTGCCTGGCACAGAATCAGGAACTGTTTCGATCTGCTGTACATAGGGTCGCTACGAGTCGGACTCGACTCAACGGCACCTAACAACAACAACAACAAAGTATGCATATGACATAACTTCAAAATGTATAAAGTAAAAATTGAAAGAATAAAAAGGGAAAATAAACAAATCAATAATCACAGTGAGAGATGTTAGTATTCTACTCTCAGTGATTCAGAAAACAAACCAACCAAGAACAGGAACAACCCAGCCCTGTGGCACATGCCTATAATCCCAGCGACCTGATAGTCTGAGGCAAAAGGATTACAAGTTTGGGGCCATAGACAGCCTGTACAACTTAGCAAGATCCTGCCTCAAAGTAAAAAATAACAAAGGGGAAGGGGGTATAGTTCAGTGGTGGAGCACTTACTTGGCATATACAAGGCCCTAGGTTCACCACCAATACTGTCAATAAATAAATTAAATAAGTAAATAAATAAAAAAGAAAAGGAACAAGTTTAAAAACCAATAAATAAGTTTAATATAATGTATATACTTCGAACACTATGCCCACCAATGACAGAATATACATTGTTTTCAAGGACACAAAGACTATTAACCCAAATTGACCATAAGCTGGGCTGTGAAACAAATGTAAACACATTTCTTAAGATTGAGACCATTCAAAATACAGAGGGTACCAAAAACTATACACACATCTCAGAACAAAACCTTTCCATTTTGTTGTTTTAGGAACATGCTGTGTGTTTGTTCTGATGTGACAGTAGAAAATACAATCCAGAATGTCATACTATACATTGCTACTGTAATTCAATTCAATTTTAAAAAGCAATACATAGATGATACCTCTTAAAATGGGTATATATTTTTGGCATGCCAGTATGTTTTCTGTATTCAGTGGGATTAAAGTAGAAACGAATACCAAAATATCTAAAAGATAATTGGAAAATCTATAAATATTTCTGCTATGGTCTGAACATGTCCCCCAAAGTTCACCTGTTGGAAACTTCATCCCCAGTGCAACAATGTTGAGAGGTTGGGCCTTTAAGAGGAACAAAAACAAACAAACAAACAAACAAAAAACACCAAAACAACCCCTACAACAACAAAAAAAAGAAAAGAAAAACAAAAAGAAAAAATAAATGATTAGGTCATGAGGGCTCTGCTCTCATGAATGAATTAGCGCTGTTATCACAGGAGTGGGTTCCTGATAAGTTCAGCACCTGTCTCTCTCTCTCTCTCTCTCTCTCTCTCATACTTATGTGTTCTCTTGCCATGTGATACCTTCTACCATGTTATGATGCAGCAAGAAGGCCCTCACCAGATGTGGCCTCTTAATCTTGGACTTTCCAGGCTCATAAAACAGACAATGACAACAAGAACAACAATAATCTGATAGAGAAGACAAGACAGAAACATATTACCAATATCAAGAATGTTAAAGGTGGCATCAGGACAGATTCTACATAGATTTACAAGATGATAAGAACATAATGAAGAAACATTGTAGCAATAAAGTTGGTAGTTTAATACAAAAGGCTCAAATTTCTAGAAAGGTACAATGTAACAAAACTAATAGAAGCAGAAACAAAATATAAATGGGCCTATATCTAATAAATATATAGAATCTTCAATTTAAAACTTTCTCACATGCATAATGTAGTGACGCATGCCTGTAATCCCAGTGATTAGGGAGGCCAAAGCAGGAGGATCCAAGTTCAAGGCCAGAGGCAGCCTGTGTAATTTAGTGAGACCTTGACTCAAAATAAAAAGTTAAAAAGAGGCTGGAAGTGTAGTCTAGCAGCAGAGTACTTGCAAAGCATGTGCAAGTTCCTGGGTTCAACTTCCAAGTGCTGCAAAAAAACCAAATAAACAAACTAAACAACCACCACCACCACCAAAAAAAAAAAAAAAGAGCCTTTCTCATAAAGAAACTTCCAAGCAGAGATAGCTTCACTAATGAATTCTTCAAACATTTAAGGAAGAAATACCACCAATCTTACACAAAGTCCCTGGAAACTGAGAAGGGGCAATGTCCATCTAACCAGTTTTATAACGTGAGTGCAATCTACCAGAACAGATGAGGACATTAAAAATGATAAAATCACAGGCCATTCTCTTTCATGTACACAGATGCACAATTTCTAAGCAAAATATTGGCAAAAGAAATACAGAGACATAAAAAGGGAGAATATATTACAAATAAATTGACATTCAAGGTCGTTCTTGCATTTCAATCATGCAATGCCATTCATATTAATAAAATTAAGGAGAAAAATCACATCATTATTATAATAGATGCTGAAAAGGCATCTGACTCAATTCAATACCCAGCCATGACTAAGAAAAAAAAAAACATAGCAAAATAGGGGTAAAGCAGAACTTTCTTAATCTGATACTGGATTATCTACAGAAAACTACACTAAACACCACAGCTAATCATAAAGTATTAAAAACATTCCCTTGAAACTGGAATGAAATAACCATGTCTGCTATCTTTTTTCCCCCCCAGTACTGAGGGTGCTGAACCCAGGGCTTTACACCTGCTAAGCAAGTACTCTACTACTGAGCTGCATTCCCAATCCCTTTTGTATATTTTATTTTGAGAGAGGGTCTTGCTAAATTGTACAGGCTATGACTGCCAATCCTCCTTTCTTAGCCTCCCAAGTTGCTGAGATTACAGACATATTCAACAATCACTAGAAGTATTAAGGCAAGGAAAGAAAAAAATAGAAGACCGGAAAACAAATAAAAATGTTATTAACCTTAGATGATATGATTATGTTCTTATAAAACATTGATAACCTTAATATTATTAACCTCAGATGATATGATGATAGTCTTATAAAAATACTCTGTATCCATAGAGTACTTATTAAAATTGTTGTTGTTGTTAGGTGCCATCGAGTAGGGTCTGACTCACAGCAACCTTCATAGGGTTTTCAATGGCTGATTGTTGCAAGATTACTTCAGGAGTGGATTGCCATGTCCTTCTCCCGCTTTTGCAGTGGTAGGGATCAAACCCAGGTCCTCAGAGAGTGTGGAGCAGCACTCTGCCAGCTGAGCTAAACTATTTTAGTACACCAGTATTGGACTAGAAATATGGCAATGCAGGGTCAAGTTCTACCTCTGTTACTACCTTTGTGATCGTGGGGAAGTCAGGTCACCTCCAGTGCCCTTCATATATTCCTTCATCTAAAAAAGGAGGAAGGCAGATTGTAAGATTTCAAATTATTTTCCTCTTTGGACTGAAATTATTAGGGCTTAAATAAGCATGAAAATAGGTGATGGTTGGGCATGCTCATCCCTCAGCTCAGATGATAGTATTAATGACTGAGCTGGCTACCTACATTGGGGCTAAGAGAATATAAAGACCAAGGTGTGCCTGTATACCAGCAACAAATAATTAGAAAGTAAAATGTTCAAAAGATCTGAATAATTATATCAAAATAAATACTTAGAAATAAATACAACACAATGAAAGATATGCCAAAACTGTACATCCCAAACTATAAAAAGTTTCAGAAAGCTTAAAGAAAACCTTTAAAGAGTAGGGATACAATATGTTCACAGAATGGAACACTCTTAACTCTATCCCCAGTTAATCTACAGATTCTGGCCAATGCTTATCAAAAATCCCAGAAGGAATTTTGTGGAAATTGAATAGCCACTTCCAAAATTTTAAAAACAAAGAACCAAATTGGAAAAATTATATCAGTAAGTGTAAGACAAAAAGAATAAGAGAGGACAGACAGTCCAGAAACAGACTTGTGGACAGACAGACCAGTGAAACAGGTTATGGAACTCAGAACTGGACCCAAACACTGGCAGTCACATTATGGCTGAGAAAGGTGACAGTGTGGTGCAATGGAGAAAAGATAGCTTTTAGTAAATGGTTTCATACAGAAAACAGTGAATAATAACTTTCCCATGTGGACTGAATACCTAAGTGTTGTTGTTAGGTGCCGTCGAGTCGGTATCCGACTCATAGCGACCCTCTGTCCAACAGGGGAAACACTATTGTCAGTGCTTCTCTGCTATTCATAGGGTTTTCAATGGCAGATTGACTTTTTTGGGAGGGGGTTGCCAGGTCCTTCTCCCAAGCCTACAGCACCTGGTGTTCCCAGGCGGTCTCCCATCCAGGTACTAACCAGGCCCGACCCTGCTTAGCTTCCGAGATCTGACTGGATCGGATGCCACAGGGCTACGGATGCAGGCATGAATACCTAAGTAAGAAAGACAAAGTAATAAAGCCACTAGAGGGCAACAGAGATCTTCATGGCCTTAAGACATCTTAAAAAGGACAAATGCATTAAACTTAGGAGGAAAAAGAACCCTAATAAATTGAACTATCTTTTTTTTGTGTGTGTGTGGTAGTGGGAGTTGAACCCAGGGCCTCGTGCTTGCATGCTGTGCAAGTACTGGACCACTGAGCTGCCACCTCCAGCCCAACTTTTTACTTTTTGAGACAGGGTCTTGCTAAATTATGCAGACTGCCTCTGGTCTGGAATTTGCCATCTTCCTGCTTTTGCCTTCTGAGCCGCTGGGATTACAGGCATGCGCCACCGCGCCCAGCTCATAAATTGAACTATCTTTAAAAACTTCAGAATTTCTGTTTATCAGTCAGCACTATTATCCAGAGTGAAAAACAATATTTGCAATTACTCTGAATATACGTTGTTGTTAGGTGCTGTCCAGCCAGGTCTGGCTCATAGCAACCCTACAGACAACAGAATGAAACACTACCCAACACTGGGTATGCCTGGCTCTACCATCAGTACACCTCTGCTATTCATAGAGTTTTCAATGGCTGATTGTTTTAGGAGGAGGCTACCAGGTCCTTCTCCTTAGCCTGCAGCACCTGGTATTCTCAGGTAATCTCCTATCCAAGGACTAACCAGGCTGACTCTGCTTAGCTTCTGAGATCAGGTGAGATCAGATGCCAGGGTGCTATGGCAGACTCTAAATATATAGAACCCTACATGTCAATATGAAAAGATCAGACAACTAAATAGAAAATGTGAGAAATGGGAAAGGAGGCAAGGAGCCACTATGGTTTATAAGAAACCTGGCAGATGGTTTCATTAAACTAAATACATGCATAACTTTCATTAAATAAATAAGTAAAAGAAAAGCTGGGGATGGTGGTGCACATCTGTAATCCCAGCAACATAGATGGGATTCCCAAGTTTGAGGCCAGAGGCAGACTATATAAAAGTGAAACTCTATCTCAAGATAAAAAGTTAAAAGAAAGGCTTGGGAGCAGCTCAGTGGTAGAGCACTTGCAAAGCATTTGCAAGGTCTTGGGTTCAACTCCCTAGTACTGCAATGGGAAAAAAAAAAAGAACTAAAAATAAAGAAAAAGAAAATGAATAACAAAAGACAAAGAAAATCCCACCTCCAAAGCTGAAAGAAACAGAAAAGAGCAAAATTAATGAAATAAAAATAAAATAGGAAGGACTAGCAAAGTCAAATGTTTATTTATTTAAAAATCTAGTAAAAAAGACAAACCTCCGACAAGACCTAGAAGAAAAAGACAGAAGTAAATATTATTAGAAATTTATTCTTTGCAGGGGGTGGTGGTGCACGCCTGTAATCCCAGTGGCTCGGGAGGAGGATCGTAAGTTCAAGACCAGAAGTAGTCTGCATAATTTAGCAAGACCCTATCTCAAAAAGTAAAAAAAAAAAAAAAAAAAGGGCTGGGGGTGCAGCTCAGTGGTTCAGCACTTGCAGAGCACGCAGGAGCAAGGCCCTGGGTTCAAATCCAACTACCACAAAAAAAAAAAAAGGAATTTATTCTTTGATTCAGCAAACACATACTGAGACCTGGTATGACGAGAATATGATAGCATACAAGACAACAGCTTTTGCCATTGATCTGAGGTCAGAAAAGATTATTTAAATGGGAAAGCACTAATAATAATTTTTTAAAAAAGAAGACTGACATCTTTTATTTCATTAAGCAAGAAAGTCTGTTGGTAAATAGACGAAATACAGACAGAAAGAAACTGACATACGTGAGACACAGGTCCCTGAGTGCACACAGGGCTCCTATAAGTGACAAGAAAAGATAAACTATCAAAGAAAATGAGCGAAGAATAGGAAAATATAAGTCACAGAGCACAAACAATCAGCATATGAAAAGACAATCTCACTAGTAATGAAGGAAATGCAAATTGAACCCCCAGTGTGATACCCCTTCTCAGGAATGGGGCTAGCAGGATTCTTGCCATTAAGGAATAAGAACTTAAATCAATTATTGGTGCAATTTGGAAGAAGCGACTTGACCAGCAATCTGGGAATATCTAGGAAAGCTGAAGGAGCAGGTACCCCAAAACTCAGTATTGCTACATCTGTGAGTGCATCCTAAGACTCTCCCATACAAGGCCCATGTATGTGAGAAAATGTGAGCCAGGGGTAGTGGTTCATGCCTGGATTCCCAGCAACTTGGGAGGCAGAGACAGGAGGATCACAAATTCAAGGCCAGAGGCAGCCCGTAAAACTTAGTGAGATCATGTCTCATGATAAAAAAGAGTAAAAAAAAAAATGGATCGAGGGTGTAGTCCGGTGGTAGAGTACTTGTAAAGTATGTGCTAAGCTCTGGGCTCAACCCGCCTTGCCCCAGTACAGCAAACAAAATAAAACAAAACAAAAATACGAGAATATTCATGTCAGCATTATTCATAACAGGAAAAAGTGTGGAAACAACCTACATGTTCATCATCGGGAGAATGGACAAATTACTGAAGGAATGTCAAAAGAGTCACTGAAGGAATACCAAAGTGCAGTTAAAAATGTAACCTAGAGCTATATGGTTCAACATGAATTTGAAAAAAGTAAGTTGTGGAAAAGTTTCCACAGGACAACACATTTAGGTCGTGTTTTAAACCATGCAAAGGTAAGTGAATATTGCTTACAGTTACCACTGATGTATTTGGTAAACCTGTGAGAGACGCTGTTAAAAGAGAAGCTGTTATGGTGTGGATACCAAAGTCCCCCATGGGCTCATGTGTTAAAGGCCTAGTCCCAGCTGATGGCACTGTTGAAAGGTGACTGATTACAGGGGCACTAAGTCTCATAGCTCAATGGGCTGTGAAGAGGTGGGGTCTCACTGGAGGAAGTGGGACACTGGGGGTGTGTCTCGGAAGGGTACACCTTGTCCCTGCCACTTCCTGTTTCTCTCTGCTTTCAAGCCACCAGGAGGTGGTGTCCTCCCACCATGTTTCTGCCTTGCCACAGGCCCAACAGTGACAGAGCCAACAGACCATAGGCTGAAACCTCTGAAACAGTGAGCTGAAAGACATCTTACCTCCTTGGAAACTGTTTCTCTCAGGCACTTTGTCACTGCTACAAAAAGTGACTAACTCGGAAGCATGGGAGATACTGGTGTGAAATCAAGCTAGTGGCTCTCTCTGGTGTGCTCCGAGGAAGAAGTTATCAAGAGAACTGTGTTAGACTTCAGAGGTGTTGCTATGATCCATTTCTTAAACTGAATGGCAGGATATGAACATTGCTTCCTTATCATTCTTTAAACTGTTCAAAAAATTGTTGTTAGGTGTGGTCGAGTCGGGTCTGACTCATAGCAACCCTATGTACAACAAGAGGAAACACTCCCTGACACTGTGCCATGCCTGGCACTATGTCAATGCTTCTCTGCTATTCACAGGGTTTTCAATGGCTGATTATTTCAGGAATGGGCTGCCACCTCCTTCTCCCACTTTTGCAGTACCAGGGATTAAATCCAGGGCCTCAGAGAGCACAGGGCAGCACTCTGCCAATTGAGCTAAACCCTGGCTCATTCAAAAAATTATACACTCTTTTTTTATATTCAATATACAATATTCAAAATAATGTATTTTAAAGCAAAAAAAAAAAAAAAGGAAAAGATAATGGTAAATGTAGAAATGCAAGAGCAATATATAAGAGCTAGTTCTCTCTAAAAAAAAAAAATTCCCAGTAAATTTGAGAAAAAAATTCAGATAAAATGGAAAATGAGGAGGATAGACTATATATTGTTAAAATTATAGATGAATACTGTGCATGGTTTTAACCAAATACATTGGAGAGCTCAAAAAAGAAAAGTTAAAGCTAGAGAGTGAAATGTACAACCGGCATAACAGAGACCTAATGAATTAATATGTAAGGAAGAAATTATCAAAGTAGTTAGCGAAGAATGCAAATTAAGGGATCTGGTAGTTTTACCCGAGTTCATGAGGTGAACAATCCCTATGTGATTAAAGCTGTTTTGGAGAAGAGAAGAAAATGCAACAGTTTAAGGAACAGAGGGGTCTGGCGCTAGCCTCATGCTAATCCTGACTTGCCATTTAATGGTAACATGAAATCAGTCCAAACTGGTCAGCCCCAGAGAGGGGCAGTAATCTAGAAAGTAGGTCAGTCATACTTGCTTCACAGGTTTTGTAAAGCTCAAAATGGTACAGCAAACACAGATTTCCCCCAAATTAACCTGCACAATGCTCAAATGTCAGCTCTGTTCCCCTCTATCTCATGGTCAAGAGAATAGAAAACCTGAAAAGAAAAGCTATCTATCAGAAGGACTTTTTCCTTACTCTGACTAAAAATAAGTGTCTATGCTAAATGAATGGGGCTGGGATTTAGCTCAGTTGGTAGAGCGCTGCACTGCAGTCTCTGAGGCCCCGAGTTCAATTCCCAGCACCGCAAAAATGGGAGAAGGGCCTGGCAATCCACTCCCAAGGCAATCCCGAAGCACTCAGCCATTGAAAACCCTCCAAGGGTCGCTATGAGTCAGATACCGACTCGACGGCACCTAACAACAACAACAACAACAATGCTAAATGAATAATATGTGTAAAATGGAAACATTTTAGTTCTTTTTTTTTTTTTTTTTTTTTTTTTGCGGTACTGGGGGTTGAACCCAGGGCCTCGTGCCTGCATGCTTTGCAAGTGCTGGACCACTGAGATGTGCCCCCAGCCCATTTTTTTACTTTTTGAGACAAGGTCTCGCGAAATTACGCAGGCTGCCTCTGGTCTTGAACTTCTGATCCTCCTTCCTCCGCCTCCCCAGCCGCTGGGATTACAGGCATGCGCCCCCATGCCCAGACGTTTTAGTTCTAATACAGGCTGGGATTTAGCTCAGTTGGTAGAGTGCTGCGCTGCAGTCTCTGAGGTCCTGAGTTCAATTCCCAGTACCACAAAAATGAGAGAAGGTCCTGGCACTCTACTCCCAAGGCAATCCCGAAACAGGCAGCCATTGAAAACCCTTTGAGGGTCGCTATGAGTCGGATACTGACTAGATGGCACCTAACAACAACTAACAGGTTGAGTAGCCCTTATTTGAAATTTCTTGATCAGAAGTGTTTCAGATTTTGGATTTTTTAAAAAGTTTTGGAATACTGGCATACATATAATGAGATATCTTGGAAAGAAGACTCAAAATTAAACGTGGAATTCAATTATGTTTCATATACATCTTATGTTGTTGTTGTTGTTAGGTGCTGTCGAGTCATGTCTGACTCATAGCAACCCTCATAGGGTTTTCAATAGCAGGTTGTTTCGGGATTGCCTTGGGAGTGGGTTGCCATGTCCTTCTCCCATTTTGTGCGGTGCTGGGAATTGAACTTGGGACCTCAGGGACTGCAGAGCAGCGCTCTACCAACTGAGCTAAATCCCACCACCTATACATCTTATGCACATAACCTTTTTGGTGTGCCTACATTTTGACTGCAACTTGTCACAAGAAATGAGGCATGGAATTATGTACTTGTGGCAGGATGGCAGTGCTCAAGAAATTTGGATTTTAGCTGGGTGAGGTGACACATGCCTGCAACCCCAGCTACTCCAGAGGCGAAGGCAAGAGGAGGATTAGAGGTTCAAGGCCAGAGACAGCCTGCACGAAAAGGGCTGGGGATGTGGCTCAGTGGCATACACAGGCCCTGGGTTCAATACCCAGCACCATAATAAATAAATAAATAAATAAATAAATAAATAAATACATAATTAAAAATTCTTTTTGGATCAAGGGTATTCAAACTGTACTTTGAAAATCATAAAGTCTATTAGCATTATTTCATAGGTCTTTGAAGTCCTAGCCAATCATTAAGAAATGAAACAAATGAGAAAACTAAAACTGAATCCAATAAACATTTTAAAAACAAATATGAATTAGAGATATACAAGAAGAGAATAAATACTTGGACATGACTAGCATTTCTTATTTATTAATTATTTATTTATTTATTTATTTATTTGTGGTACTTAGGGATTGAACCCAGGGCTTCGCACATACTTGTTCAAGTCACAGTCCCACTAAGTTATGCAGGCTGCCTCTGGCCTTGAACTGTCCTCCACCTTGCAAGTTGCTGAGATTACAAGTGAGTGCCACCATACTCAGCCTAGTGTTTTTTTATAGTAGCAATTTCTACTTGAAGAAAAGAGCTGTTTCCATTTAAAAATATGTATATGTATATGTATATGTATATGTGTGTGTATGTATATATAAAACTTTAATGGGAAGTGGGGTAGGAGGAAACTAGAACTTTATTGGGAGACACAAAAAAAGAATGCCTGGGAAAGGGACCTGAACGCTGTCTGTGTTTTCATGTTATCACTCACGCTTGCCTACACAACCCTTCTAAGCATAAACATCCTTCTTCAGAGCCTGCCACAGTGGCTCATGCCTGTAATCCCAGCAACTCAGGAGGCAGAGGCAGGAGGGTCACAAGCTCGAAGCCAGAGGAAACTTCAGTGACTTAGGGAAACTGCCTCAAGATAAAAAATAAAAAAGGCCAGGCACAGAGGTACACACCTATAATCCCAGCAATTTGGGAGGCAGAGGCAGGAGAATCGCAAGTTTGACAGGCAGACTGCATAATTTAGTGAGACTCTGTCTCAAAAAGTAAAAAAAATGGGGTTAGGGTACAGCTCAGTGGTATAGCACTTGGAAAGCATGCAAGTGCCAAGTCCTGGGTTCAACCCCCAGTACTGTGAAATAAAAAAGGGGCTGAGGGTGCAACTCAGTGTTAGAGCACTTACAAAGTATGTGTGAAGCCCTAGGTTCAGCCCACCAGTACAGCAAAAAGTAAATAAATAAATAAATAATCCTTCAATTTCATATTCTTCCCACACAAGTACAATAATAGCTAGCATTAATGATGAATGAACAGGTGATTCAATGATTTAAATAAAAACATTATTTATCAGAGTGGTGGGACTGTAGATGAATTCCTTTTGTTTAATCCCTCCACCCATTCTGGGGGTATGGTTATAACACTGTTTGTGTAATACAGAATGAAATTTTCAAAATCGTTTAGTTTGGTTGTAATAGAACATACAAATTCAGAAAATATTCAGAATCCTTATGGAGTAAGTTAAAAGATTTTCTGTGATAAAATTGAGTTTTAGAGTTATTATATTTAAATTCCATGAAAGATTGAGTCCTAGACATTCCAGGTAGGTGGTTATTTACTGTAAGATAAAAATTCCTGTCTGCCTCACTGGGTTGCTGTGAAAAATCAATAACAAAAGGTTTGTTAAAACATTTTACAACCTGCAAACTGCCAGCTGAAATTATAATGTTAGTGCCTTGAATAAGGCAACATGCTTTCTAGAATATCAGGTGATGACCGAAAAGAGGCACCCCTGCCCTTAAGCCACCGGTTCCAGTGGGCTCCTCAGAACAAGTAATACCCACTAAGCTGCCATGTTCTATATACCCTCAGGCAACAGCTCTATGCTACTTCTTAGGTGCCAAGCACTGCGCTACATGTGAGCAATGCAGCGAAAGGTAGGACAAAACCTCACCCTCGTGACGCCTGCAGTCCAGCATGGTGCCTGGCAAAAGGAAGAGTTAAATGCTGGTTGAAGTACATTCAGGTGGATGAGGAACTAGGAGTCAGTCGAAGAAAACATGCAAGCTTTTGCTAGAAAAAGAGGTGTTTTAGTGGGCACATAACTGCCTCCTCAGTGCCCTACTGTGTAGTACACAGCTGTGTAGTCCAGAGTAGTTCATCCTCACTGGAGAAGTTCAAGCAGACACTGCCCTCAAATGCAGGACAGGCTGCCGGTAAGGTGACATTTGAGGTCTTTTCTAAACCAGACTCTATTTATCTTTGCCAAAAAGAAGAGAGAAGAAATCATGGAGAGAGTTGGGAAAAGTGCAGACTGCCACAGGAAGGAGTGCTACAGCTTGGCAATGCATGCTGGGACAAATGTGGCGACAAGGCCAGGCACATGTGCAAGACTTTATGCCTACACTGATCAACCAGCTTCCTCCCAATGATCCCCATATGTGTGATTCTTACCAAGACAGAAGCCTCCAGAGGCGTCCTCTGGCTCCCATTCATCCCCTTTTCCCAGGCGAGAAAACACATCTGGTTTAGGTCCTAAAAGTCCTGTTTTTGAGGGGGGAGAAAAGATCATATCTAGTCATAATACAGACACAACTCATTGCAAAGATGAGACCCAGTCCTTAGAATGATCTGGGAAAGCTGACTTGCCAGGAAGGAACATCGTGGATGCATGTTTGTAGGAGGACAAGATGGCTGGGGCCTGACACAGACAATCTGCTCCCATATCCCTCTCTCTGCTGGAGAAGGGTGAGAGGAAGAGTCACCCTTGGTCACTTTTGATGCATCTCCACTTAAGACTCCAAAAGAGGCCTGGGGACACCCAGGATTGGGAAGTAGCAGCTCTGAGGGTAGCATCCTCAATGGGCTGCTTCCAGTCCAATCTATGGTATGGCATTAGTTTAAAGGTCTTAATGAGATTCCCCAAAAGTAATGATCAACTTTTGAGGCTCCAAGCTTACCCAATGAGACCAGGTTGCTGTAGTTTTCTAGCATCACATCTCTGTAGAGGGCCCTCTGGGGAGGGCTCAGCCGCCCCCACTCCTCTTGGGTGAAGAGCACAGCCACATCCTTGAAAGTCACTGAGTCCTATAACAACAGCAAATCCATTGTCACCAACTGTGGGAGAGCTGAGACTGGCTGCCCCAGGCGTTCACAGGGAAGTATTACTCTGCAGGGAGCCAGGGCTCTGGAACAACCTAAGCTTTTCCTCAGGGTCTCCTAGGGGCGGAGCTTCATATTAGACTTTGTTCCTCACTTTGAAGAAGTACAGACTGAGGCAAAAATATGCTTCCTCAGCTCAGGGGCCAAATGTCTGCCGCTCATTTTGCCCTCCACTTCCTCTCCCATCTCCTTCAATCTGTCCAGCACTGCCTCTGCTCTCCCCTATATGTCCAAATCCTACTCTGGTTACAGCCTGGACATTATGTCCTCAGCACAGTCCTTCCAGACTGCTTCTGTGGTCACCTGGGCAGAGTTTGCTTCCAGCCTCCTGCACTGGATTGTTAGCTCCATGAAAGTCAGGAGCAGCTCTCATCCCATCTTCCTAGCATCTTCAGCGTGGCTCACAGACCAGCACCCATTACAGTCCTGCACCACATAAGGTGTTTTGGTAAATGACAGACTGCACATATGAAGGTGGTCCCCTAAGATGATAACAGAGCTAAAACATTCCTATTGACTCATGACATTGGAGCTGTTGTAAAGCTCTTGCACAGTGTATTACTTCCATGTTTGTGGTGATGCACTGGTTATTAAAAGCAGGTCCCCATCCTTCACATTCCTTCCTTGAGATGCCATCTGCTATGTTATGATGCAGCATGTGGCCCTTGCCAGATGTGGATACCTACCCAATCTTGAACTTTTAGCCTCCAAAACTGTAAACTAGCTAGACCTCTTTTCCTTATAGAAGCCTCCAAAACTATAAATTAGCTAAACCTCTTTTCCTTGTAGAAACCAGGAACAGGAGGAAGAGCTGGTGAACAGTGACTGGGTTGAACACTGCACCTTCACCCAGCTGCTCATCCTGCCAGTGATTGCTGCCATATGTTCCTGTCCTAGAAAGGCTTAAGTGCTAAGGAATTAGAAAAGTTTTACAAAGTACATCAGGTCCCTTCAAAGCAGAGTCCATACTCTTATTCTAGAGAGGCTGGCACTGCTCAGAATTTTTTAGGAATTTTTTGAACTTGAAAGTCCACTGGGGTTTCTTTGTTTTGTTTTGTGTTGTTGAGACAGGGTCTCACTATGTAGCCCAGGCTGGCCTTGAACTTGAGATCCTCTTGCCTCTGCTTCCTGAGTAGTAGGATTACTAGTGTGCACCACCACACCCTGCTTGTTTCTGTTTTTATTTGTGTGGCGCTAAGGGTTGAACCCTGGGCCTTGTGCATGCTAGAAAGTACTCTCCCACTGAGCTATATCCCTAGTCTGCAGAAATAGTCTTTGGAATAATTGGGCTGGTATCCAATATTTTCCTGAAGTAAAAAGCCAAATGACATCTTAAACAAACAGAAGAAGAAGGAGGAGGAGGGAGGGGGGAGGAGGAGGAGGAAGAGGAGGAGGAGGAGGAGAAGAAGAAGAAGGAGGAGGAAGAGGAAGAGGAAGAGGAAAGAAAGAAAGAAAGAAAGAGGAAAAGAAAAAGAAAAGGACTCCAGGAAATCTCACCTCCTCAAGAAAGGGTTCCAATTCCTCCCTTTTCTCAGCTCTGTATCAAGTACTGTCTTTACCATTTTAGAACTCTAATTTTACCTGTCCATAGGAGGAATGCTAGTGGAAATGTTTTCATTTCAGACCAACCCAGATTCCAGTCTCAGATGTGCCATTTACATGACCTTTAGCAAATTACTTAGTTCTGAAATCCACTAAAACGAGTCCCATATGGGGTGGAAAGAAGCAACTTGAGTTAGGAGACTGGAGTGGAAGTAAAGTTCCTGCTCAGAGAAAAGAAACCCCACACCCTTCAGATCTAGAAGGCAATTTAGAGGGGAAAAATGTCACAACAGTCCCCCACTTACCTGGACCACAGTTGGCAGGTGCCTGACAGCCATCCCCTTTTCTCTTATGAGCCTTCTTAGGGACAGGCAAAGTGCTGAGGAGGCAGGTGGGGAGCTTTGCAACTGCGGGTTTCTTCAGGCTAGAAATGTCTGCCCACCTGTTAGGAGGAGATCACACAGAAGTCAGGACTGAGGCTGGAGGGCATTTAAATCCTGGGAGTCCTCAGGGATTCTGACGCAATGAATTTTTTGGTCCCATCTGCTCCCAGTTCTGTCTCCTGCTTCTAAGAGTATTTCTCCTTGCCTAATCTGTAAAGCCTTCAGCTATAGCCCTGTGGCATCAGATCCCGTCAGATCTCGGAAACTAAGCAGGGTCAGGCCTGGTAAGTACCTGGATGGGAGACCGCCTGGGAACACCAGAAGCTGTAGGCTTGGGAGAAGGACCCAGCAACCCACTCCCAAAAATCAATGTGCCATTGAAAACCCTATGAATAGCAGAGAAGCACTGACAATAGTGGTTCTCCTGTAGTACATAGGGTCTTTATGAGTCGGATACCAATTCGATGGCACCTAACAATCTGTAAAGTGAATCACCATGCTATTTTTTCCCCTCACATCTTTCTCTACTCAAATCCTTCATGTCTTCCCTTCTATGTATTACTTTACCTTCTCCTTGCAAAGTTTCCTCCAGCCCCAGTTCTCACGCTTGCTACCCACCCTCTGCCCTTTACTCTAAAGCTGTGCTGAGCTGTCTTAAGAAATTCTCTCTCCTCCTGGGACGACTGATCTGGAGGAAGGCGGGAGGACAGGGTGGACTTTTTTTTTTCCCCCCTGAAAAAGGAGACGAGCTAAGTAGGCTAGATCTTCACTGTGAACATCTCTCACGCCCCAGGCGTCTCACTCTCCGGGGCTATCTGGATGACCTGGAATCGTTGGGAGGCCACAGACAGGTACTGGGGTGGGCGGCAGGCGCGGAGGGTGGGCATCATTCACCCAGACCCTCCCACCCTCCAACGCGTTGTCCGGTTCCCGTGGGGCTGCAGCGGGGACTGCACTGCGGCAAGCTCCACAGCCTGGGCTCCGAGCCCAGCAGGGTACACCTGGCGCTGGGCCTCGTGGAGTCCGCTCCACAGCGCACTGCGGTCCTGGCCCCTGCCCTCCGCATGCACACAGACTCGGCCCTGACACGGGGATGCCCTTTCCTGGCCCCCCTCTGCTTTTCTGTCTGGAATCCAATCCCAGACACATTCTGGGAAGTTTAGGGCGTCAGGTCCGTGTCCTCCAAAATGGACCATCGCGCAGACCTCCTCACTCTCCCTCTGCCCTCTGCCCAGACCTGACCACGGCTCTTCCTCGGCGGTTCTGACCACCGCGTCCGCTCACGGCCACGCTGCCCTTCGAGGAGCCTCTGCGTTGGGCGACCGACAGCAGGCACCGCAACGCAGCCGGGACACAATGAGCCGGCTCCGCGGCTTGGCGCGGAATGCGCTTGCGCGTTGCCCTGGGAACCGCGGGCTGCAGTCCCACAAGCAGGAGGGACTCCGCTTCCCAGGAGCCTCGCTGGAGTGGCGAGGCGCCTGCGCAAACGGGCTCCTCCCCGACCCTTCCCAGCGGTTTGGGGCTGCGTGCACGCTGTGCTACTTGCCTGGAGCTGAGGGGCGGTGCGGCTCCAGCAGCTGGCTCAGCCTCCAAGCGTTCAGCGGCGGCGCGCTCGGGCTCTGTTCTGTGTGGTTGGTCTTGGTCTCTGCCTTGAAGTAACGCTCAGGAAAGGGGACCGGAGAAGTCGGCTGGGGTGAGAGTTTAGCCCAGGGAGTGGCACCGGTCCGGGAAGGTCCCTGAGGACCCGCCGGCGTGGCACCGCGCGGAAGGATGGCACGGGGGCGCCTTCGGCCCCAAAGCAGCATCCGACACCTCCAGTCCGCAGACCTGACAATGGCTGGAACCTGGGAGGCAGGATAGACCTAGGCCTTGGTGATTTATCACGCAGGGGTGAGGCAGAGGGACAGGTCCTGGATGCTAAAGGGTCTCTTGGACAGCCGGATGGTATTTAGAGAAACTGGCATTCACGTTTGTTGACTGTATTTTGCTGGGACTAGCAATGATGAGG
This sequence comes from Pedetes capensis, assembly GCA_007922755.1. Lineage (NCBI taxonomy): Eukaryota > Metazoa > Chordata > Mammalia > Rodentia > Pedetidae > Pedetes > Pedetes capensis. The sequence goes on from VMDO01028361.1 coordinate 17,099, forward strand.
TGATGTATAGGAATATCCCACTGGAGCCACTAATGGACCTGTCAATACGGAATTTTCATGGAGCTCAGGAAGGAAACTTTCTTGTTGATAAAAAGGTGTGACCGGAGGTTTGTCACTTTAGGGAACTGTTGGCCACCTTTTAAGAAGCAATATCAGTGACTTTATGTGACAAGCAACATTCTTCTTGGATTTATTTAAGATTTTATTCTTTAGAGCCAGGCGCGGTGGCGCACGCCTGTAATCCCAGCCCTGTAATCCCAGCGGCTCTGGAGGCGGAGGCAAGAGGATCGCAAGGTCAAGACCAGAGGCAGTCTGCATAATTTAGCAAGACCCTGTCTCAGAAAGTAAGAAAATGGGCTGAGGGTGCAGCTCAGTGGTCCAGCACTTGCAGAGCATGCAAGTGAGAGGCCCTGGGTTCAACCCCCAGTACCGCGCGCGCACGCGCGAGCACACACGCGCGCACGCACACACACACACACACACACACACACACACACACACACACAAAAGATTTCATTCTTTAGACACTTGTTAGGTGCCATGGAGTCGGTGTCCAACTCATAGTGACCCTACATACAACAGGCGAATCACTATTGTCAGTGCTTCTCTGCTACTCATAGGGTTTTCAATGGCTGATTGTTTTTTGGGAGTGGGTTGCTGGATCCTTCTCCCATTTAGACACTTGGAAGCACTTACATGCCAGGCACCATTCTAGGGGCTGGAGAAATAGCCAGGAAAACTCTGCACTCCTGGGAGTTCAGTTCTCTGGGAGGTAGTCAGTCAGATAAATAGAAAATATTTATCAGGTCGCAACAACACAGTAAAGTGGTGTTAGGGGGTGATCAGGGGTTGGGGATTATTTAAGTAGCATTTGGGGAGGTTCTCTTCTAGGAGATAACTTCTGAACAGAGATTTGAACACAGTGAGGAAGGAGACAATGTGACTATTGGGGATGAGCCACTAAGAGGAGGGAATAGAAATGCTGCCCAGAAAGAGAAGTTGCTTGGTGTGTTTGAGGCTTAGCAAGGCCTGCCTAACTGGCCGCGCATGGTAAACAAGGAAGTGTGCTTGGTGAGACCGGAGGGGTAACTAGAGGCATTGAAGGCAATTGAAGGCAATGGTAGGAACTTCGGATTTATTCTGTGTGTGATGGGAAGGAAACCATAGAAGGGATTTAAACTAAGGTGTGACAAGGCTGAGCACATCCAAACATAATCACTGGTGTGCTGTGGGGAACAGACTGATGAGGGATGGTGGTGCAGCTCAGTGGTAGAGAGCCTGCCTAGCATGTAGGAGGCCCTGGATTTGATACCCTGCATAAAAACAAAAATAGAAAAACAACAAAAAACCACACCAGACTATGCAGAGATTGAGGGGGAGACAGGAAACTAGTTTATTTTTCTGTGTCAGGCGAGGTAAGGGATGTTGTTATTATTCGCTGCCAATTCATAGCGGCCCGCAGAGGGTTTTCAATGGCTGATTATTTTGGGACTATTCCAGGAGTGAACTGCAACATCCTTCTCCCATTGTTGCAGTGCCAGGGATCGAACCCAGGTCCTCAGAAAGTGCGGGGAAGCACTCTACCAACTGAGCTAAACCCCAGCACTAAACTGAGGGATTAGCCTCCCACAATTACATAACCTTTCTACGCAGCATGTGTTTGAACAGCCTAGTGATTCTCCTAGGTAAGCAAGGGTTCTGGATGTCATGCTAATGAGTTTAGATATTATTCTCTTTTTAGATATATGAGGACGACGATAAAATATTTTATTGAGCACTAATTATATGCCGGGCACTTTATTATCAACACTTTACATTATTATCTAACATAACCTAAAGCACTTAGGTTTGCGCTATTAACAAACAAGAAAACTGAGGCACTGATATCTTAAATGCCTTGTGTAAGGTTCCAGTAACTGGAACCAGGAATCCTGCTTCTGCTGATGGAGGAAAGATGGAAAGTTAGCCTTGTTTCTTGCTGCCCAGGATAACTGAAAGCTGACATACAAGGGACGAAGTCTTCCAAAACTTCTGACAGAAGTTGTGAAACCTCCATTTATTTGACCCATTTCTTCTGTGGCTGCTATACTTTGTTAGGGTGTATTGTTCCACAGCCAGTTGGGGGGAGGGGGAACAACAACAAAAACCCAAAACTAAACTGAAGAGTAGTAGTGACACCTTGTGAAGGCCAATATCCCCTCTGACCCTAGCCAGAATTCACATGCGAGCTTTATTGTTTATTTATTGTTCCCAGCACGCACCCGGGCAGCAGCCATTTCTCTCAAGGATTTTCATTATTAGGAGCTGGTCTCAGAGATAGGAGGTTAAAATGTGGTGAGGAGAAACCATTTTCCAGTTTGCTACCACTATTAATTATGGATATCCAAATGAGTACCTACACTGGACGAAGACCTATATGAAATCGGACTAATCTTCAGAAGAGTCACTACTGCTTCTTAGATCCCAGTGTTCACATGCTAAAACCCTGTAACAAGATCCTTGTGGTGGGATGCAGTAAGATCTTTAGTTTCACTTCCTGTCCCTTCTTGACTGCTACTCTACACTCAAACCATATACCCCTTACAATTTTCTAATGTACACTGTGTCCTTAGTCTTTTTCTTTTCTTTTTTTTTTCTTTTTAAGTACTTGGTGCTTGACCCCAGGGCCTTGCAAATACTTTGCAAGTGCCTACCACTGAGCTGCACTCCCAGCCAATATTTTATTTTTTATTTTGCGTAAGTTACATAGGCTGCCTCTGGCCTCAAACTTGTGATCCTCCTGCCTTGGTCTCCCCAGTTGCTAGGATTACAGGTATGCATTACTGCATCCATCTCTCTTTTAGCCTTCTTGCCATTACTCCTGCTGTTCTCCCAACCTTTCTATATCCCTGTCTTCTTTGTACCTACCTGGCTAATTCCCATGGCACCCTAACTTGGCAGCAGGGACTAGGGGTCCTCCATCCTGGAAGCCACAAGGAATAGAACATATCTTACTCATTCTTGTCATCACTTCAAAATGCAGCCCAGGTGCAGCACTCAAACAAGTCTGTGGGTTGTGGGCAGGCCCTGAACTATGCCAAGGTGTATATCCACAGGAAATAACCTACCTCAACTGTATCTGAAGCATGTGTCAAGTTTGAGAAGTCCCTGTGCCTCCAGGTGAGTTGTGATTTTTCTAGGAGCCTGATGCATCCACATTAACATGCAAGTTAATCTATGTGTAATCTTGAAGAGTCCTGGAACCATATCCTGCAGCTCCATGTTAGAGAACACTGCTGTTGTTAGGTGCTGTCGAGCCAAGTCTGACTCACAGGGACGTTCTTTAAATGTCTAGACACCTAGTTCACAGAGTTCCAGTGGAGGAAATGGACCCATTTGAGTCTTTGATGTTCCAGCCATAGAGAAAATATGGCTAATCATCCCATTCTCTGACTCTAGAGGGTCCCACGTTTCCTGCTATCTTAGCAGTCATATGCCTGCATCTTACCTCCTCACTGATTCCCTTCTAGAATGAGCTCCTTTAGAGCTTGAGATCTATGACTACTAAGGAGGTGGTCAGAAAACAACTAATGGCACTTTAGTCAAAGCTGTTTGTTTGCCCCACAGGCCCGACTGTATGGACAATGACAGTGGCCTCCTTGCCACCAGCGGAATGGAAATGAGACTGGTCTTGGGCCACCAAAAAAATAAATAAGACTTCAGGGACTCATCTTAAAAAGATGATCTGGACCTACTGAATTTCTTTCATGGAATTTTACAATTAGGACAGAGACATGGGAGTCAGAAGCTGAAAGCTCACTAAATGGGAGAGGTGATACTGATATTTTTAGGTCATATGAAAATTTAAATGTAAGCAGAGGAAGCCATCCATCAGTTAGGACATAGAAAAATCAGTGACAGGAGGCCAGGTGGTGGTGGCAGTAGTGGAACAGTTGGGAGATGGAGTGGGAGCGAGAGAGCACACAGCTGATGCTTCCCAGCAGCCATGAAGTCTGGCTATACTATATTTCAAGTCACAAAGAAACAATTCTCACATATTATAGAAATGAAAAGTTCTACCTGAGAATGGACATCAAAGAGAAGGGCTTGAGGTTCATAAAAGAATACCATAACCAAGGGCTTCTCTCCCTATTTTTCGAGGTGATTCTCAAATGAGCAGCATCCTTTCCCTCATTCCAAGGACAAGGCTTGAGGAGGCAGGGTAAACTACCCATAGTGCACTTCTCTACTCTTCTGCTCCCCACCCCTGGACTCAGTATGCAGATACTGGTGCTCCCTGACTCTACCCAAATACAAACTGGGGGAGTTAGAACAGGCCAAGGCAGTGGTGGAATGAAACACTGAACTATCCATCCTCAGAAACTTTAAATAATAGCACTCATTTGCACCCAGTCTCCTTTGCCTTCATGTTCCTCACCTAATCTCAAGGGATAGAAGTGAAGGGGAAGAAGAAAGGCAGAGAATAGATGGGTAGAAAATAGATGAGAATGAGAAAGACAGTAGCAAAATAAAGGCACAGGCAGGGGAGAGGAAGGAACGAAGGGTACTGAAGCCTAGGATCACTGTGATGATTCAAAACTGACAAAGTATTAAGGAGTGACACAGCCCAGAGAGACTGGACTGCCTAAGGTCCAAGTACTGAGAGCTCACAGGAATTTCTTCCACTGCTGCCTACCTCTTCTGGACCATGATGTCTTTATTCTCAGCTGTCCCACTGGGACGCTTACATCCTCCTGCTGGACAGATACTTGCAGCCTCTGCCTGTGCTCCACATCTGACCTTCCTGACTGAGCTATGAACCTGCTCCTTCCTGTGCCTCCTGACCTCACATGCCTCTTCTTTCCAGTAATAAACATGCTCAATCCTACCTTACATCATAGGAACACAATACTATTCTCGAACCCTTCTCCTTGCCTACCTTTCCTAGAGAGGCAGAAGAGTTGGATGCATTTTTCTCAGTCTCCCTTGTTGCTAGTGGTGGCCATGTAACAGTTTGGTAAGTGAGATGTAAGCCAGAGTGTGCTGAGGGCCTTCAGGGAAAGCCTCTCCTGGTAAAGGCACAGAGGCTACTAGTGCTCTGAATCCCCTTCCTTCCTGCTACGTGTGCAGGCATTTTACCCAAAGCTATGGGCACTGCCACCATGAAACCAGGATGGAAAACCCATGAAACTCAAGTCACTCAGTTATTTTGTCCAATGCCAACCACCCCCAGAGTTGTTATTTAAGAAAAATACCTATATGTTTACTCTGCTGAGTGTGCTTTCTATCACCTGCAGCCAAAGGCCCTTCTGAGAGGTAACCCATCTCTCAAACCCCATGTACCCATCATTACCTTTCTAAGTCTCTCCAGTCTCCGTAAAACTACTAAGTCCTTTTCAACCTTTGACTCATTCTTCAGCCCACTAAAATTTACAGAGGCTCAAACCATGTTTTAAGTTGATAACCAAAAGAAAATGACACACTGCTATCTTAATCTTATTCTATCTCCTATGACATTTGATAAGATTAGCTCTTCTTATCTGTCATGGTTTCAATACAAAATGTCCCTCCAAGTACATGTGCTTTAGCATTGGGTCCCCAGCTGGGTGACACTGTCCTGGCAGGTTGTGGAACATTGGGAGTTATGTCTAGCTTGGTGGAGGTGAGTCACTGGGGCTGGACCTCTGGAGGTTTTTATCCCAGAGTTGTGGCTTCACCTGCTCCCTGTTCCTGGTTCCTAGTTTGCTGTGTTCTCAGGTCACTTGCCACAGGCCCTGATGCCATGGCTCCCATGCCTGCCCTGCCACCATTATGGACTGATTCTCTGAGCTCCCAATAAGCCTCTTCCCCTGTAAGCTGGTTTCAGTTGTGGGGTTTTTTTTGTTTTTGTTTTGCCACAGCAACAATGACTTGACTAATATACTATCCCTTTAAAATTCTTTTACTTTGGGGCACCACCACCTTCTGATTTTTCTTTCTGGTTTTTTTTCTTGGCAGTTCATTTTTCTAAGCTTCTACTCATTTACTTTTGTTCCACTTACCCATCAACGACAGTATTCCCAAGGTGCTCTTTATCACTGACCTATTTATTCTACAACCTATCAGGATGCTTTACTTGGCTACTACAGACTCTCTCTGGGGGGGTTGAATATCATCCCACCCACAAGAGGATTTGGTTCTCCCAAGTGGTCTCCCAAGTGGGTGGAAAGCTGTGCTGCGCCCCCAGCCCATATTTTTTACTTTTTGAGACAGGGGCTTGCTGGGTTGCACAGACTGCCTCTGATCTCTGGCTTGTGGTCCTCCTGTCTCCGCCCCCCAAGCCGCTAGGATTGCAGGCGTGCACCACTGCACCTGACTAGAAGTGTTTAATAAGTGTGTGTGAGCGTGTATGCATGGTTTTGTTTTGTTTTTGTTTTGATTTTTTTGTATGTTTGTTTTTTGTTTCATGGGGTTTTTGTTTTGTTTTGGTTTGGTTTGGTTTTTTTGTTGTTTTTTGATTTTGTTGTTTTGTATGGGGGTATGAAACCAGGGTCTTGTGCCTATTCGCTTTGTAGGTGCTGGACCACCATGCTGCACCCCCAGCCCATATTTTTACTTTTTGACACAGGGTCTCTCTGGGTTGCGCAGGCTGCCTATGATCTTGGGCTTGCGAGCCTCCTGCCTTCGCCCCCAAGCTGCTGGGAATGCAGGTGTATACCACCGCACCTGACTATAAGCGATTTTATACGTGGGTGGGAGTGTGTATGCGTGAGGTTTTTTTTGTTTTGTTTTGTTTTGTTTTTTAATTTTTATTTGCTTCCTTCCTTGTTTTACTCTCTTCCCTCTTTCTATTCTCCTTCTCTTTTTCTTATGCTATATATGCATCCTCGTATTAATTACTTTACCATCAGAGCCCCCACATGTCTGTCAGTTTGCCGTGGGGGCTTGCGTGTTGCGATGAGGCTGAGAGCTCTGC